>JAIWNF010000169.1:0-18403 GCA_025093555.1 Circinella umbellata | reverse complement strand
CTAGTGGAAGCATTTGATTCTTATAGAAATATTTCTAACCAGTTTGGATTCTTATTTGTTGATTTCTATTTTAGATTTGAGTTGTTGTTAGTAACAGTTTAATAGTACTAATGTATGATTCAATGCCCATTCAAACTGTTGTACTTTTTTTTACCTTTATGTCAGAATGATCAGTAGCTTTTTTAAACTCTTTTATCTAAAGAATCAAATGCTTCCACTAGTGACAATGGTAGTGGCAGTGATAGTGCCAACTTGTACGCAGAAGCAGTGACAACACCAAAATCAAAAGTCATAAAAAGAAAAACTGTTGGGTCTACTGCAGTAACAGACTCGTCCAAGGGTGATTTGTGTCTACTAACTGATGAAGAGAGCAATTTATAAAGGTTTTTGAAGATATAGACGACGACAATAAGTGGGAATTATGGAAGGAGAATGAGAAAAAGATTTTTGTTGAAGGCATAATGTACGAGTTTGGAATGAAATGTGAATACGAGCTGTAAGTTGTTATTTATATACTTACTTAGTAAGCTTTTGTCTCGTGTATTATTCTCTATTAACCATGTATATAATAAATGTAATAGTGCTGTGCATTCATTTATTCTTGATGGGAATTAAACAATAACAATTGTTTATGCCTTCATCTATTAATATACAATTTATTTATAAGTTAATATTAATTTATATATATACATATAAGTAAAAACAATAATAATCATTAATATGATTTTTATTTTTTTACAATAGCAACAACAACAATAATATGTTCTTGTTTTCTTTAATATATATAAAAATAATAAAAAATATCAAAATTTATAAAATTTTCGTTATTTTGAATATTTTGGAATTTATGAAATTCAGAAATTAGTATGTCAGCTGGCAGTTAGACAATACAAATCCTTTGTATTATACCTAACCTATATTAATTAATTGATATATATTAAAAAACAAATATTTGTATAACAAATCTTGTTTTTAGAATTTTTATTAAAGACTCAGATACATTGGGAACTAAACAATAATAATTGTTTAATCCTGGTTCTATAAAAAATAGATTTATTTATAAATTAAAATTATATATAAAAAGAAAACATAAAAATTTATTACTTTTTCTGATTTTCTTAAATGTTTCATGAATGCTAAGAAAAATTAAATTTTCGTCAAAAATTTATATTTTTCAATGAAAGAAGTAATTCAATGAAATAAACTGTCAGTTAGGCAATACAAAACCTTTGTATTATGCCTAACCTATATGAATAATTTATATATATTAAAAAACAAATAAAATCATAGATTTTCTTGTTTTTAGAATCTGTAAGATTCAGATACATTGTATCTTAAAAAGAATAAAAATTATAATAAATTATTATATATAATAATTTAATTTTTATCTTTTCTTTAGAATTTATTTTTTAAATTTAAAAAATATAATTCTTTAAGTTCATAGAACTTTTGAAATATTAAATATATATAAAATAAATTAGACCTAACACTAATTTATTTTGTTTATGTAATAAACCTATATATATATTTTTATTTCTGGAAAAAACAAGATTTGTACTACAAATCTTTGTTTTTTAATATATATAAATTATTCATATAGGCACAATACAAAGGATTTGTATTGCCTAACTGCCAGTTGATATATTAATTTCTGAATTTCATACATTCTAAATTATTCAAAATATCCAAAATTTTATTATTTCTATATATATTTAAGATAACAAAAACATGTTAATGTTGTTGTTGTTGCTATTGTAAAAAAATAAAAATCATATTAATGATTATTATTGTTTTTACTTATATGTATATATAAAAATTAAGATTAATTCATAAGTAAATTGTATATTAATAGATGAAGGCATAAACAATTGTTATTGTTTAATTCCCTTAATGAAAAGATAATTCTTTTCTTTAAACGTTATTGATAGTTTACTTATAAACCATAGGTTTATCTATTAGGGAGTTAATCCATATTAATTAAATATACATAAATAGTTGATATATATCAACTTATAGTTTATGTTATATTTAATTAATATGGATTAGCTTCCAACCTTAATGATACATCCTAGAATAAGTATTTCACTGTTAAAGAAAAAAAGGTAATGTTTAAATCTGGTAATTGGAAGTTACCTTCTATCGATCCTGAAATCCTTAAAATACTTGATAATATTATCCTATCTGTAGCCAACTTGGTTGGTAGTGAAGAAGAAGAAGTAAAAGATGAAATACTAGATTGTTTATAGACCTCAATAACTAAACCAGGCTATTACAATCCAAGACAAGAATTTGATAAGTATTGGATTCAGCAAGCACTCATCAGTTTTCTCGATATGTATCACTTTAACAAATTAAAAGAAATTGTTTATTAAGGATCCGAAATGGATTTTGTTATTCAATATTGGAGTAAATTTGATCGTTGCTACGATGATCTTAGAGTTGTCAGTCGGTAAGCATTTATTTCATGTACTTTTTATTGAATAATGTAATTTTACTGACTTTTGAATATAGGGGTTATACCTTTAGTTTCAGTTTTTTTTTTAATATTTTTAAGGATAGTAAAAAATTTGTGGGTAGTAATAATCTTATAAAATGTAAAATAAAAATTGAATAATTTATTCATATAAAAAGTACTGATCATGGATATTGATAAATTGATAACAGATAAAATTAATTCAATATAATAATAAGCCATTAGGCATTTTTGAATTATAACTGGCCTGTTATTAATCATAAATATAAACATAGAACAGAAATAAAACATATAAATTATATTGATATTATTGAAAAAAAATTAGTTAATAGGTTCGGATATATTGCTGTCTTTTTCTTTTTAGTAATTTTATATACAAATAAGGAATAGCCAACACCTTATTTTGAAATCGAAAAAGGTTTATCTTTATTGTACCATTTAGTATCTGGTATTTCAGGAAAAGATGATATTGATAAATTTATTCCTCAAGTTCATTTTTTGATTTTTATAAAAGATTTTGGATGGATGAAGAAAATTATAAAAAATAAATAAAATAGTAAGTGATGCAATGTATAATATGTTTTCAAATATAAGATTAAAGATTTTATCTACTCATAAATATAATCCAGAATTGTTCAGACATGTTACATTAATTATTGATGGTCATGATTCGAGAATAAGTTATACTGATACAGAAATTAAGCATTCACGATTATATTTATATAAGTTTAAGAAAATGGATTAAGAGCTCAATTTGTTAGCGACATGAATGATATGATTATTTGTACCTCTAAAAGTGATTTTTGTTCTGATAGCTCTGATGGTAGCATATTTTTAAATATGAAATTATATAACAAAATCAATACTAAGGATACTATTGCACTTCATAGTGGCTATACTTTGTTTGTAAAGTAAGTTGTTGATTTATCAGTATCAAAACGTTATAAATTTATGGATGATAATTTTGTATATCCTATTAGAAAAGATCTTGGTGAAAGTTTAACTATTACAGAAGATCATTTTAATAAAACATTTAGAAGTTTTAGAAGTAAAGCTGAAAACCAATTTTCAGGATTAGGTAGTAAATTTTATAGATTTAATAATAATAAATCTGTTGTGAAAATGGATAATATAAAGTTTTATAATTTACAATTCAGAGTTGCATGTCTATTGAAGAATATACAGGCGCTTTGTGAACTATTTAATGTACCAACTTTGCCACATCATAAGCTATTATAGGTAGGGATCCTCATGAGAACCAAAGAACTGGAACCGAACCGGAACCGAACCGAGAAAAGTCGACACAGTTCTATGGAAGAAACCGACTGGAACTGACTCGGTTTTATATGGAAAGAACCGAGAACCGACATTATAATTTAGTAAATTCTTGAGATTTTTAAATTATGATGGGGAGAAAACATTAATTGTGAAAATAAAGTATGAAGATTTTGAACATAGGGCTTTTTTTTTGTATCAACTAGTATAAACTGTTAAAGAACAAAAGTATAATGCATTTTTTTAAATAAGTATTAGAAAAAAAATTATAAAAAAAAGAACTAGTAGTTTTTTTTTGGCAGACTGGAAAGGAAATATCAAAATTAATAGTTTTCCCTTCTTTTTCTTTCTTGCATAATCACTTTCACAAATGTAACAACAGTACTTTTTTTCTATTATTTAACACGCTCATTATTTTCTATTTGTAATCCTCTAACTTCCATTAATACGACTATTATTTTTTTAAACGTAATTACTCTTACAGATGTAACAGCAATAACACAATGGCTGTTTTTTTATAGATATTTATTTTTCTGAATTACCAATAATATGTTTCTTTCTTCCATTTAACACGGCTGTCATTCATTTATTTCTTTTTGCTGATTACTTTATAGATGTAACAACAGTAATTTTCTAACTCCCATTCAGTATGACAACGTTAAATAGAATATTCAATAGTTGCTATTACTATTTTCACTTCAATAGAACCACATTCAACACTTAACTAAAGATCATCACCTCTATTCACTATTTAGAAAAAGTATTCAGCTTTTTTTGATAATAAATGGAATTCAGTTAAAAAATGACTTTTGTTTTTTTTATTGTACTTGTTGGCTACATATAAAGACTTATTGTGCTTATATTTTGAGATATCTGTTTTTTTCACAAAAAAAAAGACCATTAAATCACTGTCAGTTCCTCGGTTCTTCTCGGTTCTTCTCGATTCTTCACAGTTTGGTTCAGTTCGGTTCTTACTAAAGGTCGGTTGATTCGGTTCTCTTGAGGAACCGAACTGAATCGAACAATAAGGATCCCTAGTTATAGGAAACAGAGAACTTTGAATTTCCCATTGAAAGAAAGTTGATTGATATTGTCATTAGTAATAAAAAGCAAAATAAAAATAAATTAAATAAAATGCTTGAATTGCAAAGTAGTTTCTTAAATATGGATATAACTAATAATCTAATGGTAGATAATGCATATTCAGGTGATAAAACTAGTAATAATATTAGTGATTCAAGTGATGATTATAGAAAAAGTAAAGAATTATTAAAGAAAAGGGAACTTAAAGGAAAAGGAAAAGAAAGAGCATATAAATCATATGAAGTTAAAGCAATTGTTAGTCATAAAATTGAAAATAACATATATTACTTTTTAGTTGAATGGAAAGATTATTCCAAAAGTGACAATACATGGTTAACTATCGATAACTTTAATGAAAAAGCAATGTTAAAAACATATATTGAAACCAATAATCTTGGTATACTTTAATTTAGTTATATTATGTAAAATGGCATACTGTACCTAATATATTTCGAGAGAATTCAATTATTCTCTTTTTTTTATGCATAATATATAACATCAGCACTTATTATTGCATGATTTTATTAACAATATTGGCAAAGTTAAGTGTTCCACTACTACATATGTAAATTTTTTTTGTTTTTCTTTTTTTAATTTTTTTTATGTCTTCTCTTCTTTTATAAACTATTTTATCAATGCTTTCTATAATTTCTTATTTAGGTTTTTCTCTTTTTTTTGTTATATGAAGTTTACTATGTTGAGCACATAAATAATCTGGTTTATTATTCCCAATATTTGTTCTTATTTTCAATGGCACATATACCCTTCTTTTTTACCTCACTTATATACATGTGTACAGACATGTTTACTATAACTTTCATACCAGAAATGGTTTGTGTTTGTTCTTTCTATTTTTTCCTTTATAATAGTTTCCATTATTTTTTGCTTTTTTCTTTTTGTTATATCAATCAAATATAATAAAATAAAAGAGACGTTAAAAAGTCAACGAGACCCAAAAGAACAATAATTGAACTGAAGTTTATTAAAATAAAATATTATCTCTATTTATATGAATCTTATTATCAGTGGGATATATTGATATGTGTATACGTAAGATTTATATTTGTCATGGCCGTGTGAATTATGAATATAAGATTAATGATATTAAGATTAGACTTTGAGCGGTTGACGATATGATATATCTACGCAGCTGTAACCTTATATCATTATAGAAGACGGACTTCTGTGTTCTTATAAATCATGGTCCAAATAGGGAAATACACGAAATGTCAGCAAAGCATAATTAAAGATACGCTATACTTTAATAATTAGAATGACAAATAATTATCTTTATGAATAATATGTGTTGGATACAACATTACCCCCCACCAGGTTGGAACAACCGTTAAATAAGATAGATGCAAGCACTTGTCTTTGATAAAAGTATATATCGATAAAACTCCAGTTAAAAACCCATGGGTCGATAGTTGGGAAAAAATAAGTTTTGGAGAAAGACATATTTAAGTGCGTCTGCGTTTATTATTGATGCGTGATGATCGACGTGGTAGTGATACACGTTTCAGATTTTTGTTTGAAATCTTTTCTTGATTCCGACGTTGCCAATATCTTTCAATTTGTGTAAGGTCATTGAAATGTTCAATGGGTTCCCAAGTATCATCATCAGGACCGTAACCTTTCCATCGTACAAGATATTTATAATTTCCTGGTGTTCCTTCATGATCAATGATTGATTGAACTTCAAAGAAGTCATCGCCAGAAGCAATGGTATCCTGAGAAATTAATTTTATTTGATGTGGAGGAACATCACGTGAGTGAAGAGCACCAGTTGCGTCAGTAAGAACGTATTGGCCATTGCCTTTATTCTTTCCATGAACTGTGTAAGGGCCTTCATAACGAACGTCTGTTTTAGAGCGGCGAGTCATATTTTGAATCATCACTTTGCTGCCAACAGGAAATTCTTTAATAATTCGGAATTTTTTAGAAAATTTTCCTTGCTGGGCTTTTTGTAAAGCATCCATACGATCACGGATGGCTGGTATAACAATGTTAGCCATGTTTTCTTCTCGTTTGTCATTGAAGTGTATTTTATTATTTACTTCAGTTGAGTTTAAATAATTGTAGTCTTCCCATAAATTTGGTTGACGTGCAAAGAAAAGAGAAAAAGGACGGCTGTTGTGTAACTTTGCAATTTTATTATTAATGCTCAGTTGTGCAGCAGGTAAGAAAAGATCCCAATCGTCTTTTTTACCATGTAATCGTTTAACGATAATGCTTTTCATAGCCTTAACTTTTGTCTCGCAAACTCCATTGGCCATCGGATTATAGGAAGTAAGAAGCCGTAAGTCGATTCCACAGTTATCAAGAAGATGTTTAACAACTTCGTTTACGAATTCTGTGCCACGATCATTTTGGATGATTTTAGGAAAGCCTAAATCGGCAAATACTTGAATAAGTGTTTTTGCGATCGTGAGACCTGTTTTGTCCGGTATCGGGCGTAAAAGTGTGTAGCGGGAATAAATATCAACAATAACAAGAATATAATTATTTCCTCTTGGAGTAGTACAATTAAGGTCACCTGTGTCAAGTGCAATATGATCCCACGGTTTATCAGCATAAATGCTACGCATAGGATGAAAACCCTGTTTTGCGAGTGTGAATCTTTGACAGTCAGGACAACCAGATACAATATTTTGTGCATCCGTTTTAATTGAAGTCCAGTGTATATGTTGACTATGTAATTCATCAACTATAGCATCGATTCCGAAATGTCCGTGAAGATGAGCTTGTTGTAATAAGTTCGTACGTTCTTCAACAGGCGGAGTCATGAAGTCAGTATAGTCATTACGAATTGTAGCGGCGCGTTGAACATGTGTAGAATTATTAAAATTCTTTTTATGTAAAGAGCGAGTATCACCCAAATAAGGTGCAGAAGCGAATAATTGTTTTTGTATAATATTACCCCCTCCAGCTTCTGCGAAGACCAAAGACGTGATATAGTATCAGGAATAATATTATCAATACCCGGAATGTGAACAACTTCGAAGTCATAATCACAAATCGTATCGAACCATGTAACCATCATAGGATTAGCAATCGGTTGAGTATGTAGGTATGTTAAAGCTTTATGATCGCAATAAATAGTAAACTTTGGTTGACCCCATAAAAATTTATGAAAGCGTTTAAGTGCAAAAACTATGCTTAAAAGTTCACGTTTTGTAGTAGAATAATTACGTTCAGCCTTATTTAAAGAGCGTCCCATAAAACCAATGTATTTATATTGATTGTCAACAACTTGATAAAGAACACTGCCAATTCCAGTGGATGAAGCATCAGTAGCAAGATTGAGTGGAAGCGATTCGTCATATTGACTTAAAATAGGAGCAGATTGTAACGCAATTTTAATATTATTAAAAGCAGTGGTGTGTTCATCGGTCCAGTGTTCAGAAAGATTCTTTACTGTACGCAATTTATCCAATTTGCTGGTAAGCATTTGGACACCGGGAATATGATTCCGTAAATAATTAATATAACCCAAATACCTTTGTAATGAGGTAGTATCTTTAGGAAGAGGCCATTCTTGAACGTTAGAAATTTTCTTTTTGTCAACAGAAATGGAACCACTTTGAATATTAAAACCCAGTAATGAAACGGATTGTTGTGCAAAAGAACATTTTTCATGGTTAACAGTAAGGTTCACGGATGATAAGCGACGAAGCGTTTCTTGTACATGATGTGTATGTTGCGTCATATTATTTGATGCAATAATGATATCGTCAACATAGACCGAAACATATGGTACATCGTGAAATAATATTTGCATACATCGTTGTACATGAGCAGAAAGAAACTTTATCCCAAATGGCGATCCAATAAAACAATATTGTTTATTCATAAAAGTAAATGACGTGCGATTTTGATGATCTTCAAAAATACGGAATTTATGAAAACAGCTTTTTAAATCGAGAGTAGTAAAAATAGATGCATTTTTCATTTTATGGAAAATATCCCGAATTAAAGGAAGTTCATGATTATCATGCGTAATGTCAGGTAATAATAAATTTAAAGGTCTCATATCCATGCAGAACCGTAATTTTGTCATATTACCATTACTATCCTTTTTAGGTACACATAAAATAGCATTATTATAAGGAGTTCCCGGAGGAGCAAATTTGATTATACCATCTTGTAACCATTCATCAATTTGTTCTTGAAGTTTAGGTAAGACTTTATTTGGCAAATCATATTGACGACGATAAACAACTTTACCAGAAGGAATATTTAAATAAACCATAGATTCCGGCATAGTGCAAAAGTCATGTGAAGGAATGTTTATATTTTCCTGTACAAAAGGTTTAATTTTGTCCATAAATAGTTGATGTTCCACAGATGTACCAGCAGGGGAATTATCTGGTTCAGGCATATCAACAGGTTGAGGAACAGAAGGGATTGAAGGTTTGTGCCAACAATATGCTAACCCTTTTAAATAAATACCAATGTGGGGCATTAAATCAGCGCCAATAGACACATCAGCAGAACAATTTAAATTCATTATTTCAAAATTGTGAAAAGCAGTAATTCCGTTATGTATAATCTTTGTTTTATTTGTATGACCAATTCTATCTATGCTAAGCCCAGGGGCAGCCATACCAATCTTGCCGGGACAAGAGGTAAACTCCAAACCAAGAGAAGAGCGCAGACCAGGTGTAATTGCGTAAATGTTGAACCGGGGTCCACAAAAGCAAAAATGTCATGTCCCTCTAAGGTAATTGGTACATAGTATGATTTAGTATTTTTGAAAAGATGTTTTGTAAAATCATGAGAATGATTGGACTTACAGTTAAAGCAGGCTTTGACAGAGATTCTTCAACCTCAGACATCAATGTATCCTCATTTGCAGGAGGAACAGCAGCAGGTGCAGCCAAATTCGGACAGACCGAAGCAACAGAATTATCATCCTGTACGGGTACAGGCAATGATGATGGTGGTGGTGGCGTGACTGGTACGGAACCAGAAGCCGAAGATGATGATGATGATTGGAGGAGAGAGGCAGAGCGGATTGCCAAATGATTGACCTCACAAACATGACCTTGTTTCCAGGAACGAAGCCACACTTGAAACAGTTTTTCTTCCCGGAAGAAGACGAACCAGCAGACGAACCAGCAGCACGAGCACCAGACGACGAACCAGCAAACTTTGCAACCTTACCAGTATTACCACCAACTGTAATGAAGACAGCGCGCGACATTCTTCGGAGGAATGACGCCTGTTCCATGTAAGCGGCAGTGTTTGGCGTCGGCTCTCTTTTTTCCTTTATTTTTCTTGCCGGAAACAGCAAGCGACAGACCACCAGCAGCAGAACCAGCAGAACTTGACGATGACGAGTCGGAACTCGCAGCAACTTGTTTGCTATATTTTGAATGGACAACATTACATAATAGCGACGAGCAAGATTGGCGGCATGATCAATGGTGGCACGTTTGTCCGGAGACAAGTGAGCTTGACCAAGTACGTGTTGGCCTAATTCAGGTAACAGCGAATTTATGTACAAGGCAGCCATAACGCGGTTGTCTTCACAGCCTGCCTCGCGACGAAGCTTGTGAAACCGTCGGTGTACTGCTCCACCGAGTCATCACGACCCATCTGTAATGAGAAAGCTCTTGCATAAATTGTGCTTGTCGGTCAGCATCTTGGATACCATATTTGTTAACGAGCGTCTTGCGAGCGAACGACCAATCCAAAGCAGCATGCGGTTTCAAATGGTCAATGAACCAAGAACGTTGGTCTGGAGACAACATACGTGGGAGGAGACGGCACCAATTGGCATTAATATTTTGACCGTATGATTCAAGAATATCCTCAAATCGTCCAGGCATTCATGAACAGAGAGAATACCATTTTGGAGTATCGTGGACATTTCCAGTCCATTGTAAAGAGGCAAATCAGAAGGGACCATTGTTTTATTTGACGAGGCAGATGCAGCGACCTTGTCCTTTTTGATAGCTTTTTTTGAACGTTCAGAATCATATCCAAACTTGTGGAATAATAGCGTATGAACCTTGAATTTTGACCAGATTCTTCATTAGATAATCACTGCGGGTCATATCTTCTTCTAAGCAGCTAACTTGCGACTAGCTTAGCTATCTAGGTGACAACCGAGAGGACAACAGATGACGACAGAGAACCAGACTCGCTCATCATATCATCTTCAAGATGATGATCAGCATTGGCTGACGAATGGAGATTTTCTTGGTCGTTAGACATAATGACGCAATTAAAATAAGGTAAGTGGATGAAAAAAATAAAATGTGTGTGTGTGTGTGTGTGTGTTTATATAAAATATAAATGAAAATGAGAATAGAGATTTAGATAAAAAAAAACGAGGAATTCGTTGAAAAAAATGTTATATCAATCAAATATAATAAAATAAAAGAGCCGTTAAAAAGTCAACGAGACCCAAAAGAACAATAATTGAACTCTAGTTTATTAAAATAAAATATTATCTCTATTTATATGAATCTTATTATCAGTGGGATATATTGATATGTGTATACGTAAGATTTATATTTGTCATGGCCGTGTGAATTATGAATATAAGATTAATGATATTAAGATTAGACTTTGAGCAGTTGACGATATGATATATCTACGCAGCTGTAACCTTATATCATTATAGAAGACGGACTTCTGTGTTCTTATAAATCACGGTCCAAATAGGGAAATACACGAAATGTCAGCAAAGCATAATTAAAGATACGCTATACTTTAATAATTAGAATGACAAATAATTATCTTTATGATAATATGTGTTGGATACAACACACAGATAATAACAGTAGCGGTACTCATGGAAATGACAATAAAAATGAACCGAGCAACGTCATCAACAGTAACGGCAATAAAAAGGAAAAGAGCATCGTCATCAGCAGCAACAGCATTGAAAAGGATTCGAGCTTCGTCATCGACAACAACGACAACAGAAAGGAAATGGGCATCGTCATCAACAACCACCAAAAACAAAAAAAAAGACCGACGATAGTCATAGTGCACTTGATAGTGATTCGACTGACATAGAAAATAATGATGAGATTGATGCACAGACTGATAGTGAAGATGACACTATAATGGATCTCGCTTCAACACCTAAATCTTCTTCAGTACGACCAAGCCTGATAACCCGACGCCCACATCGTACTGGCAGTACTAAGCCTAAAGAACAAAAAGTTAGTAAGAAACGCCAGGATAAACAAAAACAGGTCAACTTGGGATCTTCTCGTCCAGTCGAACAACATCCTCTGAACAACAATAGTCAACAAACTCCCAACAAAGAGATTATTTCTTTGTCAACAGGGAATGACGACTCGTGCCAATAATTAATCTCCAACATTTATAATGATGAACGAAAACAATCAACCACCACTTTTAACATTTGCCTCACTCAATTTTCGAGGCCTTAAAAAAACAAAAACACAAAAACACAAAAACACAAACCATATTTTCATCAAATTCGTTCTCGGTCATATGATATCATTGCACTCCAAGAAACACAACATTTTTTTGATTTATCATTCCATGAAGCCTTCAATACTTGGACTAAACACTGTGGATTAGTTTCTTTTAATGAAAACCTTCTCATTTTACCATTATGGTCATCCATTGATGGTCGTATTCTTGCAGCCACCATTACTCATCGACAACATTTTTTCTCCCCTATTACTATTTATGTCATATATGCACCTGCTCAACGCATTGATCAACCACCTTTTTTTAATCAATTATACTCTCTTTTCAATTCACTTCATCAAACCGTCTCATGTAATATTATATTAGGCGACTTTAATTATAATCTCCATTCTACTCATCGTCATTCTCTTATCAACCGCCATTGGACACAGTGGCTACATGAATCCTGGTTCGACCCTTTTGCACAGGAGCCCCATATCATGCATGCTCCAACCTTTTTTGGTCATCAAGGCACCTCTAATATTGACTTCATTTTACTTTCTGGTGATTTAATTGCTCGCGCTAAATCCCCCCAAATATCTTTTGTCTCCAATCGAACTGACCATCATGCTGTCTCTATCAAATTACATCTTTTTGATCAGCAATTTGGCCTAGGCATATGGAAAATTAATCCTTATCTGGCAGATAATAACAATATTCGTGATAAACTTTATCATTTTCTTAATGAAGGCATGAAGCACTTACCTTCCACTTATGCTTGCCTCCAATGGACCACCTCAAAAGTCAAGTCAAAATGTTTGCTAAAGATTTTTCATGAAAACAACATGCTCAAACAAAACGCCACCTACAACAACTACGTCGATCACACCGTCAGTTACAACAACTCCAACATTCTTATATTACTTGTAATACACCAATTATCACCAATTCCGAACATACTGGATCTATTCGTAACACACTACAGCATGAGCTTGCCAGTATGGAAAAAGAGATTGACCAGGTCACTGATCAGGAAGGAAACATCCTTGCCCTTCGATCAGGTCATAGATGGCGTGAATTGGGTGAACGCTCAAATAAATATTTTTATCGCTGTCTTTGGGAACGACATCAACGTCAGAACATAACAGCTTTACAGACCCAGGAAGGTCTCTTAGTACATAATAATAATGATCTTTTGGATTGTGCTCATTAGTACTATCATCAGCTTTATACTGCCACTCCTGTACAAGACCACCATATTAATGAACTATTTCGCTCTACCCCATCTTCTGCAAAATTATCCGCCAATGACTGTGTATATCTGACTAGTGACTGGAATGATGATGATCTTACTGCATGTTTAAAAAAAGTACCTTTCCACAGTAGCCCAGGTATTGATGGTATTCCTTATACAATTCTCAAAGTCATTCTTCGCCATCCTGGCTGTCGCTCTCTTTTTCTTCAAGTACTTAATGAAGCCTCCAAATATAGTCGTTTTCCTCCTACCTGGCAAAGATCTGTTGTTACTCTTCTTCCAAAGAAAGGAGATCTTATACTTCTAAAAAACTGGCGACCTATTTCACTCTCATGTACGGATGGAAAAATCTTCACATGATTATTAACCACTCGCCTCATTGGCCCTTGTCAACAAATAATACAGAATCAACAAACCGGATTTTTACCTCAACGTTTTATAGCTGATAATGGTCTGGCCACTCGTCTTATTATAGATATCGCTCACCATTACAACATCCCTGGAATCGCCTTAGCTATCAATATGGAAAAAGCGTATGATAGGGTTCATCCCCAATATCTACGTTCTATTTTTACTCTATTTGGCTTTCCAGATACACTGGCTAATAATCTTTCCTCTTTATTTTTTAATACTTCGCTTTGTATCAATGTGAATGGGTATTTGTCAACTCCATGTCATCAAGGGAGAGGTTTACGCCAAGAAGATCCGCTGTCACCTCTTCTTTTTAATCTCGTTCTAGAACCGTTTCTGCGAGCAATTAACTCTCATCCAATGATCAAGGGGTTCACTTTTGCCAGTCCTCGCCGTAATATACCCAACATTCCTGACAGTACACCACCACCACTTAAATATCTTGCTTATGCTGATGATACATCAGTCTTTTTATCTCGTCCTTCTGAACTACTAGCTTTACTCGATCTTATACAGCTTTATAATAATGCATCGAATGGCAAGATTAATAGAGAAAAAACAATGGCAATGTCTCTTTCAGGTAAGAGACAATTATCTTGGATTGCCGCCCTAACTAGGGCTGGTATTGGGGGATGACATGATTCCTCTTCTCCCCATCCAGTTATATATCTTGGTTTTCCACTTTCAAGTTCTAAATCTCAATTAAAATACTTTCTAGATGCTCTTTTGGATAAAACTGTTTCTTATGCTCAAATGCTATCATCCCGGTCACTATCCATCCAAGGTCGTGGTCTCGTTTCAAACTCTCTATTACTAAGCAAAATATGGCACTGTATACAGATATTACCTATTACTAAGTCATATTTACAACAACTACAATCCATTATATACCAATATGTCACTCAACAAGCTTTTCCACCAGTTAGCTTTGCAACATGTTCACGACCGCGAAAAGAAGGGGGCCTTGGTATTCTTGATCCTATTGCTCACCATTCAGCTTTACAGCTACGATGGATAACGCCACTTTTGGACCCAACAACTGATGCGGATGCATCCTTTCTTACACCTATTATTAAATTCTGCTTGCAACTTTTTTCTCAATCTTCATCATTTCTATATCCACTTGTTTTTCCGCAACGCCAGCTTCGTCCTTTATCTAGTTTTGGTTCTTTCAAATCTTTCTTTCGATGTATTGATACACTTCACCTCAAAGTAGATTGGACCAACATAACTAGTTTAACTGTTCGTGACTTCCCCTTTCTTTTATTGTTGTCAAAGGTCACGATATATCGCATCAAGAGTTCTTACACCATCAACAATTGTGGCACGAAATATTAGTAAAAGATGCCTTTCAGTACAACGTACCAACACAACAGCTACATCGATGTAACCCTCAACAATGCAGACGACACCAGCATCGAGTAAAAGATTTTTTTGACCTTTTGGATGCTGGCAAATATGTTTTGACACACGAATTTTCTTGCCTAATTGACTCATCATCTACTACGCTTCCTATCCAGCAACCCATAACCTTATTTATATCCGCACAATTTCTTAATAATATTCCAATTATCAATATTACTACCAAACTATATCGCGCACAATTCTTACCACACTTCAATCAGTTGCCTGATTGGTATCCCGTGCTTCTAAAGCAAAGTGGAAAACCTTTTGGAATAGTTCTTTTCCACATAGGGCACACACAATCTGGTGGCGCATATTGCATCAAGAACTATCTTGTAAACAATGCCTCCATCAACTGATACCACACGTATTTACCACACCTACCTGTGTTTTCTGTGAATCAACTGATACACCTCAACACTTTGTGTGGGAATGTTCTATCAAACAATCAGTCTGGAAAAACATTGCATCTCGCTATTTGGTCTCTCCTCATGAGCTCACCATTGATCACATCATCTCTTTTTCACTGCCTGATTTATCAGTACGTCCTGAATTCAACCTTACGTTTTTTGACATTATTGCCACCACTCTATTACAAATTTGGTCCGCTCATTGGCAATTTGTCTTTCACCAAACAACCTTCTGGTCAACCGGTGTCATGGCCAAAACAATTCTTCACCTTCGTAAAATCCATTTGGAACAATAACACGCATTCAGCCAGCATGTTTAATTAATCATATTCCTACATTATTTCTTTAATAACTTAGTTTTTTTCTCTCTTTAGTAATTGGTTAATATATAGAATTTCTTTCACACATCCTAATTTTGGGACAATAAATTTCTTCTACAAAAAAAATAAAAATAAACAAAGTATGACGTATCTTTAATTATGCTTTGCTGACATTTCGTGTATTTCCCTATTTGGACCATGATTTATAAGAACACAGAAGTCTGTCTTCTATAATGATATAAGGTTACAGCTGCGTAGATATATCATATCGTCAACCGCTCAAAGTCTAATCTTATATTCATAATTCACGCGACCATGACAAATATAAATCTTACGTATACACATATCAATATATCCTACTGATAATAAGATTCATATAAATAGAGATAATATTTTATTTTAATAAACTTCAGTTCAATTATTGTTCTTTTGGGTCTCGTTGACTTTTTTAACGTCTCTTTTATTTTATTATATTTGATTGATATAACAAATACTAATTATACTTTTTTTTATACTGTAGCTTCTTTTCTCATTTATTACTATCAGTTCATTCCTTTTTTGCATATGATTTAAAAAAAACATCAATGCACACACAATAAAAACAATTCTCAATACGCGAACAAGTTTAACAATAATAATCGCCCCAAAACAATGCATTAAATAACCAGAAGCATCTATCGCTCTATTTATTCATCATCTGGAGATATTGCACCTCTTGATATTGGAAAACACATACAAACTACAGATTATTCTCACTCAATTAATCGTCTCAGTCTGTTTTTTTTGAAACAACATCAATTATGACGAATCATTCTACTATTTTCAATGCCATCAAACAATTTCATTCAGCTCATCTTCTTGGTGTTCAACTTCGTTTCAAAGATAAACAAGTAGGCATTGAAATCACACCACGCGATACTGGTCAACGTCCAACCTTGTCTACTACTGGTTTATCATCAAAGGTCAAAACTATCCTTGGTACTCCTGCATTACATAAAGGCTCTGGTTTTGATTATCATCAACTTATATGACCTCCCTCACGTTCCAATAAATGATTTGATTCAAGCTATTCAACATATATACTTCAACCCTATGGATGCATCTTAGACATTAGTCTTTTCCTGTCTACTCCTCATAATTTTTTTATGGGCCAAGGATATATCTCCCTCAATGTTACATACTCTGATGAACCATTGTCAACACATACTTTGCTTTACCCTAGTCTTAATCATAAAAGTCAGAGCTTTTTGGAAAGGCTCTCCTCCATATTGTCATATATGCCATGAAGATACACACGAAGAAGAAGTCTATCCTAAAGCCAAGTCTCATAATGTTCAAGCTTGCTCTCTTTATGGAGATTATGGTCATCTATCTATCAACTGCCCCCAATAAGAAGTAGTTGAGGTAGCTCAGTAACAACATATAGGTTCCACAACAGGTTCGGTGCGGTGCCACCTGAATTAAATGAAGGTTCACTTGGTGTTGGTCTTCAGTTCAAGCAGTTTATTTGGTAATGCTGATCAAGACAGTGATGACGATTTTTCTTCAGCACTACCATCTCCCAACATAGAAATTGACCAAGAGGGATCACTTAATACTAATCCTTCTTTGAATAATGCCCAACAAAAATAAGCCAAAGGACTTACTGCTGCGTTATACCAATGATTCCAACTTTCTCTCCCTTGGAATCACCAACTATTACTTTTGGTACTACAGGTAACCATATCTCCACTGGCTCACAAAAGTGTTCGTCACTCTATCACTTTTTCTCTTCTTACTTCTCTATCTCAGTAACTACTAACACCAAAGAGACATAATATATACCAAAAGAATCACAAATTAAATATGAATCTGAATTTTAATTGGAAGCGGAGATTAAATAATAATATTTTTTAAAAAACAGCTACCAAAGATAATATACTGACGAACACTTTTTGTGAGCACCTTTTAAATATTAGAAATAATGATAAATAATTTTTATTTTAGTAGTCTGTCCATAATCCTTTTTGCTGAATAACTTGTTCTACTCGTCGTGGCATTGTATATATGTATTTTTGGCACTCTTCAGCTGTAATATCATACCAAATTTTGGATGAACGCTCAAATAACTCATCTAAATTTGCAGCTGGCTTATTATAGTTATTATAAGTCTTCTTTTTAATAATGCCCACATATTTCAATTGGATTCAAATCAGGTGACTGGGGAGGCCATTCCATGACCTTAAAATCTTGTTTTGTAACCATTCTTGTACAATTTTAGCTGTATGCTTGGGATCATTATCTTGCATTGCAGCCGGTGTGGATGTTTTATATTAAATTTATAAGTAGATATATTTATTCAGCTACAACAGATGCTTATGTATTTTATAGT
>JAIWNF010000168.1:10000-12500 GCA_025093555.1 Circinella umbellata | reverse complement strand
TTGAAAGAGCTTTCAATCTGTCAATCCTTCATATGTCTGGACCTGGTGAGTTTCCCCGTGTTGAGTCAAATTAAGCCGCAGGCTCCACTCCTGGTGGTGCCCTTCCGTCAATTCCTTTAAGTTTCAGCCTTGCGTCCCGTACTCCCCCCAGAACCCAAAAACTTTGCTTTCGCTAAGGTGCTGGACAAGCCATAAGAGCCAAGTCCAATCCCTAGTCGGCATAGTTTGCTGTTAAGACTACGACGGTATCTAATCGTCTTCGATCCCCTAACCTTAGCCCCTGATCAACGGAAGCGTCCTTGGCAAATGCTTTCGCAGTAGTTTGTCTTTGGGCAATCCAAGAATTTCACCTCTAGCGCCCAAATACAAATGCCCCCGACCACTCCTATTCATCATTATTTTGGTCTTGAACCAACGAAAATAGACCAAAGATCATATTTCATTATTCCATGCTAACACATTCAAGCTAAAAAGCCTGCTTTAAACACTCTGATTTGCTCATGGTAATCAACTGGTTCGACCCCAAGACCGAAGTCAAGAGAGATCCAGTTAAAAGTCCCAGATAAACCAACATCAACAAATGAATGCTGATATGGCCACCTACAGACTAAAATTCGACTGCGGGCGTTTTAACTGCAACAACTTTAGTATACGCTATTGGAGCTGGAATTACCGCGGCTGCTGGCACCAGACTTGCCCTCCAATTGATCCTCGTTAAAGGATTTAAATTGTACTCATTCCAATTGCAAGACTATAAAGCCCTGCATTGTTATTTATTGTCACTACCTCCCCGTGTCGGGATTGGGTAATTTGCGCGCCTGCTGCCTTCCTTGGATGTGGTAGCCGTTTCTCAGGCTCCCTCTCCGGAATCGAACCCTTATTCCCCGTTACCCGTAGAAGCCATTGCACGCCTCGATCGTGCAATCAAAAGCAATGATAGGGCAGAAAATCGAATGAACTGGCTCCAGATTAAACTGAAGACCGGCAAGGATACTATGAGCGACCAAAGACCAGGTTTTACCCCAGGTTGGTTTTTATCTAATATACGCAACGGCGTCGACCGTTATATACACATGTATTAGCTCCAGAATTACCGCGGTTATCCAGCAGCAAAGCAGTTAGAATGCCAAGTAGATCATAACTGATTTAATGAGCCATTCGCAGTTTCACAGTATTAATGCTAGTACTTAGACATGCATGGCTTAATCTTTGAGACAAGCATATGACTACTGGCAGGATCAACCAGGTAACTACTAACATAGGCTTCCCTAAGACCAAACTAGTTGATCCCAGGTACCCCCCTTCCGAAGAAAAAGAGCTTCCTACATACAAAGATGTGTGAATACCAAGTTTTCGCGTCCCCTTTAGAATTTTTCAACCAGATGGCTTTTTACACCCTCCAAATATCTAAAATTCAAGTGTTTTCCCATTTGCCAGACTACAAAGTTTCTCGGCTAGTTTATATATTAAAACCATAAGGCTTTACTAAATAACTAACTCGATGGATGATTCCAACATTCAGTTCTAAAAAGACCCGTCAACTGGTTTTCACCCAAATAGCTATGTTTAATTCTAGTCAAAGACAAGAAATACACACAACCTCCAACAATCCGCCTCATAGACCACTTAAGGTCAGAGACTAAAAAGCCGGTTGTCCTGTGGTAGCCTACCCTTAGAGCCACTACCAACCCAATGGACAAGTGTACATTAAGCACCGAGAAAAGTTACTATGCGATTACCGCACTACACCCTCTCCTCATAGTACCATAGGGGGGTAAATTTCCTTTTTTAGATCCCGCAAGACATGCCCCCTCAGATGATTTGTGGTAAATAACGAAACAACGCGGCGACTTGTAACGAAACAACGCGGCTCCGCTCCGAAACACCGCGGCTCCCGGGAACAACGCGGCCTCTTCCTTAGGGTCGACCTCCGAGTATCGAGGGTCCAACTTCAGACCAACCTCAGACCAACCTAGGTCTAACTTAGGGTCCAACTTAGGGTCCAACTTCGGACCAACCTAGGGTCCAACTTCAGACCAACTAGGGTCCAACTTCAGACCAACTAGGGTCCAACTTCGGCTAGCCTCAGACCAAGGCCTCGGTCAAAACTTTCAGACCCATTTGGTCTTAATTTTTTTTAACTACCTTGGTCTTATATTTTGGCTCAAGGTAGACCCATGGGGTCCCAACTACCCTACCAACTTAGACCATCCTAGACCATCGTGGTCGTCAGATATAAAACTAAGTTCGCGAACCCCATACACGGAACACCGCGGCTCCCCGAAACATCGCGGCCTCTTCCTTAGGGTCGACCTCCGACCAACTTGGTCCAACTTCAGACCAACTTCAGACCAACTTCAGACCAACCTCAGACCAACCTCAGACCGACCTCAGACCAACCAAAAAAAAATTTTTTTTTTTCTTTTATATATTTTTTATATACTTTTTTAGACCAACTTTAGTCAAAATAGTCTTGAATTGGACCACTTTTTTTTTTTCG
>JAIWNF010000168.1:0-2500 GCA_025093555.1 Circinella umbellata | reverse complement strand
TTCAAGCTAAAAAGCCTGCTTTAAACACTCTGATTTGCTCATGGTAATCAACTGGTTCGACCCCAAGACCGAAGTCAAGAGAGATCCAGTTAAAAGTCCCAGATAAACCAACATCAACAAATGAATGCTGATATGGCCACCTACAGACTAAAATTCGACTGCGGGCGTTTTAACTGCAACAACTTTAGTATACGCTATTGGAGCTGGAATTACCGCGGCTGCTGGCACCAGACTTGCCCTCCAATTGATCCTCGTTAAAGGATTTAAATTGTACTCATTCCAATTGCAAGACTATAAAGCCCTGCATTGTTATTTATTGTCACTACCTCCCCGTGTCGGGATTGGGTAATTTGCGCGCCTGCTGCCTTCCTTGGATGTGGTAGCCGTTTCTCAGGCTCCCTCTCCGGAATCGAACCCTTATTCCCCGTTACCCGTAGAAGCCATTGCACGCCTCGATCGTGCAATCAAAAGCAATGATAGGGCAGAAAATCGAATGAACTGGCTCCAGATTAAACTGAAGACCGGCAAGGATACTATGAGCGACCAAAGACCAGGTTTTACCCCAGGTTGGTTTTTATCTAATATACGCAACGGCGTCGACCGTTATATACACATGTATTAGCTCCAGAATTACCGCGGTTATCCAGCAGCAAAGCAGTTAGAATGCCAAGTAGATCATAACTGATTTAATGAGCCATTCGCAGTTTCACAGTATTAATGCTAGTACTTAGACATGCATGGCTTAATCTTTGAGACAAGCATATGACTACTGGCAGGATCAACCAGGTAACTACTAACATAGGCTTCCCTAAGACCAAACTAGTTGATCCCAGGTACCCCCCTTCCGAAGAAAAAGAGCTTCCTACATACAAAGATGTGTGAATACCAAGTTTTCGCGTCCCCTTTAGAATTTTTCAACCAGATGGCTTTTTACACCCTCCAAATATCTAAAATTCAAGTGTTTTCCCATTTGCCAGACTACAAAGTTTCTCGGCTAGTTTATATATTAAAACCATAAGGCTTTACTAAATAACTAACTCGATGGATGATTCCAACATTCAGTTCTAAAAAGACCCGTCAACTGGTTTTCACCCAAATAGCTATGTTTAATTCTAGTCAAAGACAAGAAATACACACAACCTCCAACAATCCGCCTCATAGACCACTTAAGGTCAGAGACTAAAAAGCCGGTTGTCCTGTGGTAGCCTACCCTTAGAGCCACTACCAACCCAATGGACAAGTGTACATTAAGCACCGAGAAAAGTTACTATGCGATTACCGCACTACACCCTCTCCTCATAGTACCATAGGGGGGTAAATTTCCTTTTTTAGATCCCGCAAGACATGCCCCCTCAGATGATTTGTGGTAAATAACGAAACAACGCGGCGACTTGTAACGAAACAACGCGGCTCCGCTCCGAAACACCGCGGCTCCCGGGAACAACGCGGCCTCTTCCTTAGGGTCGACCTCCGAGTATCGAGGGTCCAACTTCAGACCAACCTCAGACCAACCTAGGTCTAACTTAGGGTCCAACTTAGGGTCCAACTTCGGACCAACCTAGGGTCCAACTTCAGACCAACTAGGGTCCAACTTCAGACCAACTAGGGTCCAACTTCGGCTAGCCTCAGACCAAGGCCTCGGTCAAAACTTTCAGACCCATTTGGTCTTAATTTTTTTTAACTACCTTGGTCTTATATTTTGGCTCAAGGTAGACCCATGGGGTCCCAACTACCCTACCAACTTAGACCATCCTAGACCATCGTGGTCGTCAGATATAAAACTAAGTTCGCGAACCCCATACACGGAACACCGCGGCTCCCCGAAACATCGCGGCCTCTTCCTTAGGGTCGACCTCCGACCAACTGGTCCAACTTCAGACCAACTTCAGACCAACCTCAGACCAACCTCAGACCGACCTCAGACCAACCAAAAAAAAATTTTTTTTTTTCTTTTATATATTTTTTATATACTTTTTTAGACCAACTTTAGTCAAAATAGTCTTGAATTGGACCACTTTTTTTTTTTCGACCTTAGGCCTCTTCCTTAGGGTCGACCTCCGACCAACTTGGTCCAACTTCAGACCAACTTCAGACCAACTTCAGACCAACTTCAGACCAACTTCAGACCGACCTCAGACCAACCAAAAAAAATTTTTTTTTTTCTTTTATATATTTTTTATATACTTTTTTAGACCAACTTTAGTCAAAATAGTCTTGAATTGGACCACTTTTTTTTTTCGACCTTAGGCCTCTTCCTTAGGGTCGACCTCCGACCAACTTGGTCCAACTTCAGACCAACTTCAGACCAACTTCAGACCAACCTCAGACCGACCTCAGACCAACCAAAAAAAAATTTTTTTTTTTCTTTTATATATTTTTATATACTTTTTTAGACCAACTTTAGCAAAAATAGTCTTGAATTGGACCACTTTTTTTTTTTCGACCTTCGCCTCTTCCTTAGGGTCGACCTCCGACCAACTTGGTCCAACTTCAGACCAAC
>JAIWNF010000167.1:0-18956 GCA_025093555.1 Circinella umbellata | reverse complement strand
CACTGACGCTAGTAATTCTGGTATAGCTTGTGTTCTTTATCAAATAATTAACAATGAAACAAGACATATTGCTTTCATGTCCCGTACATTATCAAAGTCAGAAAGAAATTATTCCACAACCAAGAAAGAACTTCTTGCTATCATTTTCGCTCTTCACAAATTTCACCAATATGTATATGGTCGAGAATTTGAACTTCATACTGATCATCGCTCTTTATGTTGGTTATAAACACAGCCAATTGCTAATCGTATGATGATTACCTGGTTTGAAACTATTTTATCTTATCCTGGTATGAAAATTGCTCATATTCCTGGTTTACAAAATACACTTCCAGACCTACTAAGCCGTTTATACGAAGACATAGATGATATTGACTCTTTGAGAGGGGGTAATGCTCCAGTTTCTACACAACCGAGACATACACTTCCGCAATCAAACAGTTTTAGTAATACGAAACTTGATTTAAACAATGCTCTACATTTACGATCCTTACATGCTGATAATTCATTTGTTGATATGATCACACCCCCAGTGGAAGATCGCCCCAAATTATTATTAGATCAGCACAACTTCGGTCACTTTGGCGCTGAAGCTATGACAAAAGGCTTACGAAGTCAAGGATTAAATTGGAACGGTATTTTTCACCAAGCATTAAGTATCGTACGTGCTTGTGATATATGTGCAAAAAATAATATAATAAAACATGGTTATCATCTATTAAGACCTTTACAATCTTATTTACCTGCAGATCATTGGGCAATAGATTTAGCTGGACCATTCAAAACTACACTCTCTGGAAATAATTATCTTCTAGTTGCTGTAGATTTATGTACAAAATTTACTATACTTCGTGCAATTCCAAATAAACAATCGGATACAGTAGCAAAGATATTAATACAAATCTTTCAAGATTTTTCTTTTCCACGCTACATAAATACAGATTGGGGTTCTGAATTTGTCAATTCAATTATGTCTAAGCTAACAGAAGCGGCTGGTATTTATCATCGTAAAAGTACTCCTTATCATGCCCGTTCTAACCTAGCTGAAAGATATGTTCAAACATCTGTACGTGCTATAAGAAAAAGTATAAGAGGTGCAATTAAGTCATGGGATGTATTTGTTCCTGGTGTTCAACTGGCCATTAATGCAAAAATATCAAAACGTACGGACACTGCGCCATACACGTTAATGTTTGCTCGTAAAATGAATCAATTCCAAGACTTCAGAAACAAAGTAGGATTAGAACCATTATCATATGAAGAACTTAAAAAAAGAATTCATAAAATGGAAACAGTTGTATTTCCCGCCATTAACGAACGAGTACAAGCCATACTTGATGTACAAGCACAAAAATTTAATAAAAAACATATGATTGTTGATTTCCCACCAAACAGCCATGTCATCGTTAGAGTAACAGATAAAGGAAGTAAACTTGAAAATGAGTATGACGGTCCTTATCAAGTAGTACGAAAAACTTGTGGCGGTTCATATGTACTTAAAGATGAACTTGGAAATTTGCAAGCATCAAATTATCCACCTAACCGATTGAAACTTATCTCACAAGATGAAGTAATTCCCTGTGATGAATTATATGAAGTAAAAGCAATAGTAGCACACCAAGAAATAGAAACTGGTGTATATGAATATAAAGTACGATGGGTAGGTTATGAAGAAAAAGATGATACTTGGCAAAAAGCTGACACTTTTACTCAACCCAAGCCAATCCATGATTATTGGAAACGACTTGGAGAACAACCTCATCAAAAAATAAATAATAAACAACATTCTAAGAAACGTAAGACACTAGAATCACAAACGACGGAACCACTCCGTAAATCCAACAGACGCACAAATAAATAATGAATAAATAAAAAATAAATAAAATAAAATAAAACAAAACAAAACAAAATAAACAAACAAAAACAAATATGGAAGCAACCTGAGAGGGGGTGATGTCGTATGGCACACGTTAATCCTTCAT
Organism: Circinella umbellata; assembly: GCA_025093555.1. Taxonomy (NCBI): domain Eukaryota; kingdom Fungi; phylum Mucoromycota; class Mucoromycetes; order Mucorales; family Lichtheimiaceae; genus Circinella; species Circinella umbellata. The sequence continues at coordinate 16,974 of JAIWNF010000167.1, read as the reverse complement.
CTCAGATAATTAAAATATAAACTATATGTAAAAAACAATAAAATAATCTTACATCGGTTGCTTTCTAAATACACAAATAATAATTCTACCACAATAACAATTTATATACAATATACAAATATAATAACCAAACATAATTTATTTATTCACAATCACATAATACACAATTTAACATTATATAACATTATCTACAAATACAGGAAAATACACATCTAAAACATATATATATAAAACTTACTTGTAATAGAAATAATTATATATATATCTTTTTATCTTAATATTATTTTCATATAATAAAAACACCTGAAAGATTCTCACAAGACTTATTCTGTTATCATTTTTTTATACTTACCTTATTTTCCTGTTAAATTCATATCCATAAATACCACAATGACGAAATGCTTTATAACTTGGTGTTTTTTTTAAAAAGTAAAATAAACAAATGATACAAAATACACTAGCTCTCTGTTTAAATACCCTCCATAGTAATACAATTATTCACCTTCAGCAGAAAGCTTATTTTTCTTGGCACACAACCGCGAATATAAGCATCAGTAATTTTTGATAATCAAGTAAAAACACAACAAAAAACATAAAAATTAACAATAACAGCACGAACAAAAAACCGCATGATTTTTAATTATCAAATAATCTTTTTTATTTGATCCCATTATTATATCTCTTTTTTTATCAATCAACTACCTAACTTACTTTTCATACTCCCATTAATCCATTTTGATCAAGTATCCATTGAATATTGTTGTTACCATTAAATCCATATAGCAATATAAAATTGAGAATATAATATGCGTATATATATATTTGAGTGTATGAAAGAAAAAAAATTGGCCAAGTCAGTATCAAATAATATGTCCACATATGATTGTTTTTGCCTATTCTCTAGTGTTTTTTTTATTTTGTTGAATGTATTAGTTATTTCTCCTTTTTTTTTACCTTTTGCACGTTATCGCGGTTGATTATAGCTGCCAAAACGTTTTATACAGAGATGCAAAATATCTAAGATGTAAGGACGTTTTTAAATCTTCTTATTGATAATCAGTAAAACAGAATTTGTTGTAATTATTATCCGTAAAATACACGTCGCAATATTACTGTGTTGCCAAAGCTTTTAGTCCTGTTGTTGTAATTGCTGTTTGAAAGTTGAATTTATTAAACGATTTGTTTTAAGCTAGATTAATAAAAGTCAATCGTCAATAAATCCGTTCTGCAGTATATAATAAAAAGTTGTAGAAAAGCACTTTTTTTTGTTGTTTACCCGAGTACATAAGAAAGAACGCCATGCGTTGTAATTTATTTGCTTACGAATTATTTTATTTTGTCTAATGGCATTTCAAAAAAAAAAAAAAAAAAAAGGTTAATGTTCTTTTTTTTTGGCCAAAAAATGAAAACGAAAAAGCCTGCATCTTTTTTTTTCAGCTTCTTATTTAAATAGTGTAATGAGAATAAAAACTTTCATCTACAATACCTCTTCTTTTTATTCTTGTTTTACATTCAACAATCGGTTATAAATCTATTTGTCACATAATTTCTTTTATACATACTTTAAAGAGAAGTTTTTTTTTTGCTTGAGTCGCCTGCACTTAACTTCCCTACACGTGACTCATCTCTCAACTATATGAGGCTGAATTTAAAAAATCTTAAAAATTGGGGGGGGGAGAAAGTTAAGTGCAGGGTACATAAGGGGATTGCAAGAAGTGCAGACGAATAATATCACAGAGTAACCTATTACCACTTGCTTCATTAGACGTTTCTAAGGGAGGATGGTTATTAGTGAGATAAATATGAGTAGTAAAAAATAGAAAGATGGGACTAAAGTAAAATATAGTTTAGAATCTGTTTATTTCTAAAATAAAATAACTACTCTTTTATATCTTTTCTAAATTATATAACTATCTTATTTTATCCGATCATGGCTAAACTATGTTTTATACAATGGATAAGAGGACCTATTATATTTGTTCTATTATGATAAGGATCATGAGCGTTATAGGTACCCCCTGTAGCACCTCCAAAAAAGGAGATACGGAGTTCCACAATAGCGCATTAGAAAGCCACGCATCGAAATTTATATGTGCACCAATTTTCGTGCTATTACAATTATTGGTTGCGGAGATATAAGCGTTTAAAGTGAGGCGGTAGTGATTTTCAAAAAATTCAAAAAATTCAAAAAAATCAAAAAAATCAAAAATTCAAAAATTCAAAAACAATATAAAAGTACAAAAATTCAAAATGCTCTCCTTTTCTCTCTTTCTTTTTTACTTTTTATATTGCCAAACACTTTAGAATGTCATTCCCAACTATTATTGAATTTGCTTCACAAATTAGTACACATGAAGGTGCTGTAATGTATGTATACTTTTGTTATTTGATTCTATAGATAGAAGAAAGGATGGATGGATGGATGGATGGATGGATGGATGGATAGATGGGTAGAGGATTCTGTAACTTATATATATATATATATATATTAATACAGTATACTAATATACTATAATACTATAGGTTCTTAGTAAATCATAATGTGTTTAGTGATCCTATATTATGTAATCGAAATAGTACTCAAATGCATATAACATGGCCACTAAGCAAAACATATCCAAGATGGCGTTGTACTAATAGCTGTTGTGGAAGGTCTACCAAATCAGTTACACAGGGGTCATATTTTTATAATAGAAAGGCTGATTTACGTAAGATACTTTGGTCTGTTTATGGCTTTATTGCACAAAATACGTCTTTCTCCTTGACGAGACAAGTTGGGTTGGAGCGACGTACTATTGCTCAAATTATTCATGATATTTATCAAGTAATGGATAATGATATAACAGATGAAGATCTTCTCTTAGGTAATTTTTAAAACTTATTCTTTCTTTTTTTATAATATATTTTCATTAATATTATATTTCTCTTATAATTTAATAGGTGGTCCTGATGTAGATGAAGTTCAAATTGATGAAAGTAAATTTGCAAAAATAAACATCATCGTGGGCATCCTGTCTTAGGTGTTTCGGTATTTGGTATGGTAGAGCTGGCAAAGCATTTTTATGCATTGAACCTAACCGTACTGCAGATACATTAATACCATTAATTCAAAATCATGTGGTTCTGGTACCAAAATTGTATCTGATTGCCATGCACCATATATGAGATTAAGAAGTCTTGGTTATGATCATTATGCAGTTAACCATAGTGTGGGGTTTGCAACTGTAAACTATAGTCAAGGCATAATAATGGTAATACATATATAACTCAAATATGATTGAAGGTATAATATTTATTTCTTTTGCTTTAAAATACTATTATATAATTATGCATATTAATATATTTAACTTCAATTTCTTGGCAGGTTCTGGACTGCTGTAAAGCGTTCAGTTGATCGCCATCACCGAACAGTAGGTACTTGTCCATGGAAACTCTTGGAATTTTTATGGCGCGTAAGCATATAATCAGCATTGGTAAGGATTACTACAAGGTTTACGGATACTGAATTTAATATTATAGTAGTATTGATAACTCTACTGTAACAGAGAAATACTAGTCATTTACCAACTCGTGCTCCAGGTGACTACTCAGATATCAAAATCAAGATGATTTTGATTTTGTAGATTTAGCAGATCATACAGGTGATGGTTTACTAAATCATATTGATTCAGATTCTGATTCATTTAGCTCTGAATCTGAGCCAGAATCAGATTCTAATAATAGGTAATATACTCTTCTATATTGAGTTATCACTAATTTATATATTTTTCTTTATTATATAATTATTAACTATATTTTAAAATAGTGAATATCTACCACCTCGTACTCAAAGACGTATCAATAGAGATACTTTATATCTTTAGACTTTTTTTTCATAAATATGTTTTTTAGTCTATTTATAATGTTTCCTTTTCTTTATATTTTCTTCTTTCTTTTTTATTTTCTTTACTTCTAAAATTATTTACTATATAAATAAATATGATACAAAAATCAAAGTACCTATCAGCTTCTAATTAGTGTATACTACTCATAAAAAAAACTTTTGATATTTTTTTTGATATTTTTTTGATAACTCTTTACTTTGAATTTTTTTGAACCTTTGAATTTTTTGGATTTTTTTTGAATTTTTTGATTTTTTTTGAAAATCACTACCGCCTCACTTTAAACGCTCATATCTCCGCAACCATAAATTGTATTAGCGCAAAAATTAGTGCACATATAAATTTCGATGCGTGGCTTTCTAATGAACTATTTTGGAACTCCGTATCTCCTTTTTTGGAGGTGCTAGAGGGGGGTACCTATAACGCTCATTAGCCCTTTTAGGCTAATGAAAAATCCATAACCATTCCCATAAAATTGTCTGTTGAACTGAAGTCAATTTTGTACAGTAAAAATAATGTCAAAAAGTACTGATGAAAATATTCTGTTGTTAGTCCTCCAATAACAGCCTGAAAGATTAGTGCATGTTTTCGTATTTTGGGGAAGTACATGACAGTAGAACATAAATATCGAGCTTTTTGAAATGCTGAATAAGTCACATCAGTAACACATAGAAAGACTCTGAAGTTTGTGTACTTAATCATCAATGGTGCCCTGAACGTAATAATAAATGAACTGGAAGTAATGTTTCCTGAAGTAAAGAATTGTAGATATTCCTCTTCAAGTTCTTCAAAATCAGCAAAGAGATCCTATGTAGATTCACATTTTTATTTAATCAATGTTTATGATTTTCATAGCTGAGACGATCCAAGTTGCCCAAAACTAGATTGATAGTACGCACAGATTCAGTGAGTGTACCCTCCTTATCCAAAACACCAGTAGCCAATGCCTTGGCCTTTCGAATTAACGATGGTGCAGCTTCAAATCCTTGTGGCTCATGATCTTTTTTATCAATCCCAAGATACACATCAAGTTCTGTTGCTATTTGTAGCTAAGGTGTTTGTCGAGATAGTTGGGAGGGTTTTTGGGTTGATTATTTTTATTGTCATCACTATTATCTATTTGATTATGGTTATGCTCACTATGATGCTCAAGAGTACAATTTGAGCCTTCAAAGAAATAAAACGTGTATACTTTGCAGGTGTTATTGTGCACCAGATCATTGGCGCTACTTATACACGTTTGCTTTTGTATTGCAGTACTCAAAATAGTAGGTCAAAGCTAAAGTATATAAAGAGTACAATGCATGTTGTTGTAAGTGACAAAACCATTACGTACAAAATGTTTTATAGTGTCTACAAGTTCCTTTCTTGATATGACGACTACTATGTAAAGAACGCATTGCCCAACCGATGTCAAGTGTAAATTTATCATAACGATCAATTTCAGCATTAAAGTAAGCGGGTGCTACTTTACTATAATACCCATTTGGATATCTTTCTTGAAAAAAGTAATATAAGGATTTTCATAAGGCATTCTTTGAAAATTAAATAAAATAAAATAAAAGGACAGTTTTTATTTAAGGTACAAGTGCAGTGCACTATAAGTATTATACTCCTTTTTAGAAATAGACTGTCATACTAAACCAATAATAATAGAGAATGAGATGTAAGACATAAAAATTTGGGGATATAATATATGAGAAATAATAAAAGACTAATCCATACCAATACGATATAGGAGGACAGAGATATAAATGACTGCAACAACAGAGATACAACAATACAATGGGGTTTAATCTATATTAATGATATATGACATAAACTATTATATGTTATACATCAATAATTTATGTACGTATACAGTAATTAATTTAAATATGTTTTTCTTTTTCTCAGATACATTATAATATATATGACATACATTTAAGTGAAAAAAAAAATTCTTAATGAAAAATTATTTTATATTTTTAAATTTAAAAATTGAATTTAACATAATAATGAAATAATAAATGTCAAAAAGAGAATATATCAAATTATCTCCAATTGAAAGAAAAAAGAAAAAAATAATTAATAAAAAAAATAATGAAAAAATGGATATTGACGAAAATAAAGAAGAATTTGAAGAAGAAGAAGAAGTTATAGAAAAAATAAATTATGAAGAAGAATATTATATAGTTAAGGAATGGAATGAAACTGTTTTGAATACATATAAAGAATATAATATAACATCAATTAATGAATTATTTTTTGCTTTAAACTATTATAATAAAATATTTATTGACGAAAATGATAATGATCAAAATAAATTTATGAATAAACAAAATTATCTTTTATTAAACTATAAAAAATTAGAATATAAAATAAGAAAGATTGAAATTAAGAAATTAAAAAAGATTATAATAATCATATTAATAACATAAATTCTTGATAAGAAATTATAAGAATTAGAAAAAGAATTTAATGATTTTTATAATAATAATTTGACATTATGTAAAGAAAGGTCATGTAAAACAAAAGTTGGAAATGACATTTCTTATTATAAAAAACATTTACCACAATATTGTGAAAAATGTAATCATATATGCAATATAAATGATTGAACTGACAGATTATATTATAATAAAAAATATAACATTTTAAATTATTGTAAAACTTGTGCACATGATATTTATTTTGGTGATTATTGTAAAAATTTTAAAATAGAAGATATATTTTATATTATTGACGAAAAAGATAATTTTTTTAAATCTAAAAAAGTGTTAAGTCAAAAAAATTATTTAAATATAAAAAAGGATAATGAAATGTTTACTAGAATTGAAAATATAAATGATTTAACTGAAAAAGAAGTTCTTGAATTTGTAGGATATAATATTGATGATTACAATGATTTTACTAAATATAAATTATATAAAAGGTTAAAAAGGAGTAATGATTTATTGGTGAAAATTTAAAAGAATTAAAAATAAAAAGTTCATTTTATACTTATATTGGTAATATATAATTTAATTCTTTTAAGAAATTTCGGATTAAGTATAGAACACAGGGATATTATATAATATTATAATAAAAGGTCCAATTAAGGTAAAACATAACTATTATATATTTATAATTCTACTATTATGATATATTAAGTACTTTTATAATTATCTAAAATATATTTAGACTCCATATAAATTATTTTTTTTATTATTTCTACCTTTCTTTGTAAACAATTAAAATCTTTTTTAAAACTTCCATCTAATCTATTATCTTTATAATATTTACATAAATAATATACTTGATGAAATATATCTGGTACTCTTTGTATATTTTCATAAATATTTTCAACTTTATTTATTATTTTTTTATCAATATAATTATAATTTATTAAATCATCAGTTTTTATACTTTGAGATTGCAATTCCTTTTCTACAAAATTATTTAAATATAAACTATCTGTTCTATTATTTTTTTATCCAGTTTTATATCTTTCATTGAATTAATATTATTATTCATTGAAAGAATTTTTATTTTTTCGTCAATAATATTATTATTTTTATTTTCATTATTCAATGTATTTATTTCTTGTTCTTTGATATTTTCTAAATCTGTTTCTACTTTTAATTGGTTTATTTCTTCTATATTATTATCTATTATATTTAATTTGTTATTAACAACTATATTAACATTTTGTCTTTTAATTCCATCTTTTTTATCTATTATTATATCTTTACTTAAACTCTTAAAATTATTTTTACTTATATCTTCTTTATTTTTATAATTCATTGAAAAATGCATTTTATTTTTCAATATTTTCGTCAAGGATATTATGATTTAATGAATCATTATTTTTATTATCAATACATTTAACTTTATTCTTATTATACCATAAATTTTTCATAGAATTAAAACCTCTTTTACTATTGTGTTTCTTTATATAAACGCATTGAATTATATTATTATCTTTATTTATTTCAGATATATTAATATCATATTTTATATTATTACTATCTTTTTCTAGTATATTAATATTAATTGTTATTTTTTTATCAAAAGTTTTAATATGTTTAAATATACTTTTGGAGATTTCATTGATTTGTTTTTTGTTATATAAATTTATATTTTTTTCTTTATTATCCATATTATAGATTTATATTTTTATATTTATTAAAAATTCAATTTTTATTTTTTCAATGAAAAATAAAATTAATTTTTGTTAATAACTTATTAATTTAATAATATATCTAATATCTTTATATCAGTTTTTTATATTTATTAAATAATTTAATTTTCAATTTTTTATTAAATAAATATTTCTTTCTGAGTTTTAACTAACCCTATATTCTATACTTTATCCGAAATTTCTATATAAAATATTAGATATTGATGAATTTGATAATATATTAAGAATGGCAACATTATAAATATATAATATAGAAATATATAATAAATATTTTTTTATCTAACTTAACTGTACCTATTATGTCACATATTTTATAATCAATCCGTTTTCTCCCCTCCTCCAACAACAACAACAATAATAATAACAATAAAACCTTAACAGGCTTTTTATGTTCTTATTTATATATATTAAAAAACAAATATTTGTAACACAAATCTTGTTTTTCCAGAAGTAAAAATATAAATGTAGGTTTGTTATATAAACAATATATATTAGCGTTAGGTCTAATATATATTATTTATATTTAATATTTCAAAAGTTCTATGAAATTTAAAAATTAATAAAATTAATTTTAAGAATTATATCTTTTTTTATATTTTTAAATTTTCACATGAAAATTAAAATATGATTACGTAATCATACTTTTAAAAATAAAGTTTAAAAAATAAATTCTATAGAAAAGATTAAAAATAAAAAAATTTAATTAATTTTTGATTATTTTTAATTCTTTTTAAGATACAATGTATCTGAATCTTAAATAAAGGTTCTAAAAACAAGAAAATTAATAATTTTATTTGTTTTTTAATATATATAAGAATAAACAAGAACATGTTAGTGTTATTGTTGTTGAAGTATTGTGGTAGAGGAAAAAGAAAAACAATTTGTTTTTATTTTTCTTGGCATTAAATTTTTGATTTCATAAAATCCATAAATTTCATAATATCCAAAATATCCAAAATTTCATAAATTTTGATATTTTTATAAAAAAGGATTTAATTTTATTTAAGAAAAACATAAATAAAATACATTTGTTAACGAAAGAAAGGCTGAAAATGTGATACATGCTCTCTGAGCCATGCTTTATTTTAAGATTATGTAATTATAATAAAAATACTTTCTCTCTTTCTTCTCTATATCTTTCTAAGTAAGCTATATAATATATTTTACATTTTTTCATTTTCGTTTACAATTTGTATTGGGAGGGATATTGAATAGTATATAATTGAGTTATTTTTTTTTTGTGTGATTACTATAGTTTATACCAGGGTCAGGCATGTATCACATTTTCAGCCTTCGTTTTGTCAATATATGTATTTATTGTTGTACCTAAACTAATCCTAGTTGACTCCACTCTGGCTTCTAATGTGATACTATTTTCCCTAGATGAAAAAATGGAATTGCTAAATCTTGACATAGATAGAGTTCTTAGTAGACCGATCCAGATCGGATTGGTACAATTTCAAATCTGATCCGTTTTGAAACGGATCAGATTTTCGGAAATCCGGATTGTCCATGGATTAGAGAATTGCAATCCGAATCCGTTTCGTAAAAATCTGGATTGAATCCGTAATGAGATAAATACGAGTAGTAAAAAATAGAAAGATGGGACTAAAGTAAAATATAGTTGAGAATCTGTTTATTCCTAAAATAAAATAACTACTCTTTTATATCTTTTCTAAATTATGTAGCTATCATATTTTATTCGATCATGGCTAAACTATGTTTTACACGAATGGATGAGAGGACCTATTATATTTGTTCTATTATAAATATTAATTCTAGATCATACTCTGAAACCGTTTGTGACAGTTGTTACTAATCTCATTCTTTCTTTGATGTTCCTTTTTTATCCGGATTAATAATAAGAACGAATCAAAGTAAATAATAGTGTATAATTGGTTATATCTTTTATCCTTGATGGAATGATGTTTGACCGATTATTCATGAATGGATAGAATATATGTGTTATTATAGTGGTTCACCACACGTAATCCATAATGCAAAAGAATCAATTAGATGAAAATTTAGGCTATATAATAGATGTTACAGTATTTTTTATGAGAGTAGCTATTTTACAAGATTATGTATGGTAGTTGTTTGAGATCGTTTAAGAAAAGTAAAACATTGGTAACAGAGGTGCATTATTTTTAGATGATTTTATTATTTTGGTTTGAAAAACATAATAGGAAATAAATAAGTTATAATAAAAAAAGAATTGTAGTAAAAAAAATTGTAGTAATAAAAAGTTATAATAATTGGAAAAAAGAAGTTACAATGGGAAAAGAGAGTTATAGTTGGAAAAAAATTATAGTGGGAAAGTTATAGAAGGAAAAAAAAAGTTATAGTGATAAAAAAGTTTATAGTGAAAAAAAAAGTTATGGTAGTAGTAGAAATATAACATGACGTGGATTTTTTTTTTGTGGGGGCGAGTAGTGTGCTGAAAAAAAAAGAGATACAGGATTTTCACTAATGGTTGGCGCACCTCACTTTTCAACTTGGCGGAACGCCGATTTCCATTTGGCGTTGGAACATTATTTAACTTGGCACATGATGAAAATTAGATTGGCATTTGATTTTTTTACATTTTAGCACAGCTGTATGCGCTTTTCTATATGTTGGTATTCAAGGAGTTTTTAACTTGGCGGTCAATGTTTATTATTTGGCAGATTATTCATTTGTTCTTCGAGGATGCAGCTTCAAAGAACATATCACATGCTTTATCCATCCTTAGCAATCACTGGCAGTAACATGTTAGGTAGAACCAGTGACGCGTGGTGTTAAAGAGTCTTTCTCTGTTAGTAACTTGCACTTGACATCAGCTTTTAATTTTGACTAGAGTCCTTTGATAGGATCCACGGTTAGTGCATATAAAGACACGTAAAGTACCTTGTATTCTCAACTCCCCACAGCATCTATGGTATATCTTGACATTATCCACTGTTGTATTCTAATATAACACTTCATAAATTTATATTACACAATATGGAAGTGTATAAATCTCAATTCTAAAAAAAAAAAAACTAGTATCATCGAGTAATGACATACTACGCGCCATTTAAGCTAAAATAAGGAATAAAAAAGTGTATCGATGCCAAGCCCAAGGTAACCCAGATCAATAATGATTATAATACTTTCAAAGAACAATAGTCTGATCAAAAGGAACCGGTTAAACCATTCATTAATGTAAAGCTACCAACTAAGTCCACATCTTAGAATAGAGAAAGCATAAATAAGCTGTTGTAAATGTAATTGTAAAAAAACTTTATTCAATCTTTTCATTGAACATGTATCGAGTCTCGGGTGAATTCCTATTGTCCCTTTTGTCTATTTTATACCATATATCTTTCAAATCAGCCAAAACCCACACACACCACTACCAGCCTTCCGTGCACATCATTTTGTTGAGAACATCTATCACAACTAATTCCAAAACTGAATAAATAAAGTGCTAATACTTGGCCTATTACCTTGAATATAATAGTTGCCCAGATGTGATCACAAGGAGGTGATTAGCAATCCACACCCAAAAAATGCCTACCGCAAAAGCAGACCTAATGTCACCCACGAAAGATGACCAAAAGAAAGAAAAAAATGCCTACCACGAAAGCAGGTTTTCAAGTGTGACATCCACCGCGGATTTTGAATAGTTTGCAATCTCCATTGGCTGCTCATTCATTCTTATAAAAAAAAAAAACTACATATGACATAAACTGGTTCACCTTTTCCTTTAAAAGTAATTCAGTTCGCTGTGTGCTTTCATGTGCTTGACATGCGGCGATAGATTGTGTCACGTTCAGATCACGGGGGATGTGCTGAAAGGTATAAATCGCGAGGATATAAAACAATATCTAAGAGAATGCGCATATTATCACCCCCAACATGTCATAAAGCCTGCGATTGATTGGTAAGACATGAAAATATAACTTAATGCCTACTTAATTTGCTACTGATTGGGGATGCTCTTCAGCACGTTTGCTCTTCTTTATTTTCAGAACCGAACAAAAGCAGCAACTTTTTACTACATCTACACTAAACAAAAAAATAGTTTATGCAAAAGACTTCCCAATGTTGTTGTAAATCCCAGCCTATGTAACAACATTCCTATTCGCTATATAAGTTTATAGGGTGCGGACAATAACATAGACACGTATAAAAGTTACTTATTAACTATTATCTTTGTTTAAGAGTTGACTGTTCAACCCCAGATAAGTCCATCCTCGTCTATGTGTAAATGTTATAGTAATAACAATAACAACAATGACAACAATAACAACAATGAAAATATTAATAGCAATGATGATAATGCCAATACCAATACCAATATCAATGACGATAACAATATCAATGATAACAATGACAACAATAACAACAATGAAAATATTAATAGCAACGATGAAGATATCAACAACAATAATATCAATAACAACGATGAATCTATCAACAATAATAATATCAATAACAACCATGAAAGTATCAACAACAATAATATCAATAACAACACCTGGATCATTGATGTTAAAAATGCAAAGAGAAAGTTGGAAACGACTATCAAGGAGAAGGAGGATGAACTTGATATTTTGCGTAAAAAGTTGAAGATGTTGGAAGATATGACATGTTAATCATTGATGAATAAATTGCTGTTATGTTATTGTTTTTCTGTTTGGACTTCCAATAAATGGTATTAGGTCATCTTTCGTGGGTGGCAGTAGGTCTGCTTTCGTGGTAGGCATTTTTTGGGTGTGGATTGCTAATCACCTCCTTGTGGTCACATCTGGGCAACTATTATATTCAAGGTAATAGGCCAAGTATTAGCACTTTATTTATTCAGTTTTGGAATTAGTTGTGATAGATGTTCTCAACAAAATGATGTGCACGGAAGGCTGGTAGTGGTGTGTGTGGGTTTTGGCTGATTTGAAAGATATATGGTATAAAATAGACAAAAGGGACAATAGGAATTCACCCAAGACTCGATACATGTTCAATGAAAAGATTGAATAAAGTTTTTTTACAATTACATTTACAACAACTTATTTATGCTTTTTCTATTCTAAGATGTGGACTTAGTTGGTAGCTTTACATTAATGAATGGTTTAACTGGTTCCTTTTGATCAGACTATTGTTCTTTGAAAGTATTATAATCATTATTGATCTGGGTTACCTTGGGCTTGGCATCGATATTCCTTATTTTAGCTTAAATGGCGCGTAGTATGTCATTACTCGATGATACTAGTTTTTTTTTTTTTTTTAGAATTGAGACTTATACACTTCCATATTGTGTAATATAAATTTATGAAGTGTTATGTTAGAATACAACAGTGGATAATGCCAAGATATACCATAGATGCTGTGGGGAGTTGAGAATACAAGGTACTTTACGTGTCTTTATATGCACTAACCGTGGATCCTATCAAAGGACTCTGGTCAAAATTAAAAGCTGATGTCAAGTGCATGTTACTAACAGAGAAAGACTCCTTGACACCATGCATCACTGGTTCTACATAACATGTTACTGCCAGTGATTGCTAAGGATAGATAAAGCATGTGATATGTTCTTTGAAGCTGCATCCTGGAAGAACAAACGAATAATCTGCCAAATAATAAACATTGACCGCCAGGTTAAAAATTCCTTGAATACCAACATATAGAAAAGCGCATACAGCTGTTTTTTCATAATATATTATGAGACAAACACCAAAGTAAAAATTGGGAATTTTGATCATGCCAAAATAAAAATACTACGTGCTAAAATTTAAAAAAAATCAAATGCCAATCTAATTTTCATCATGTGCCAAGTTAAAAAATGTTCCAACGCCAAATGGAAATTGGCGTTCTGCCAAGTTGAAAAGTGAGGTGCGCCAACCATTAGTGAAAATCCGGTATAAGTTTACCTTTTCTATTTACAACCAAATAAAAGCTCATAATTCTCTTTATCATTACTAGATTAATTAAAATAATAATCAAGTTTATTAATCTCTCTTTTTAATCTCTTCTATATTAAAGCCATTACTATTTTTCTTTTCAACTGCTCTATTCAAGTATATAATAATATACAAAAAATTACTCTCTTCTTTATATGAATATATATATACCTTACCACAGCATTGTTAAAACTTTGATTCATTACTCTATAATTATAATGACGGATCAGAAAAATCTGATGGATCCATAGATCTCAATCTGTTTACAATCCGGATTGTAGAATTACAATGCGAATCCGATCTGAATCCATTGAGACACAGTCCAAATCCGATCCAATACGTATGAAAAATGGATTGGTTTATAAATCCGGATTGTACTAAGATCCCTAGACATAGATGATTGTTGGCTTGATGGTTTGAAATAGTAACGTTCGAATGTATCTAACATAAGACTCCAATTCGCATGTTTCTTAATACCTTGAATGCTATATCCCAGCTCCACTGCTCTTGTAAATGATACTGCTCTAATAGAATGTGCTTGAAATTTTTTAATGTCAATTCCTGCCTTCTTCATTTCTTCTTTTATCCAGTTTGCTACCGTTGTTGGTCTAACTGAGTTACTTTGTTTTTCTGTTTGGTCGAGATATGTGAGAAACAGAGTGTGGTCCTTAGACAGATTGTTTCTGATGATTGTTGTATTATTTAGGAATTGGATTAGTGTTTTTACTGGACACAGATCTCTGTCTTCAGATTCTCCTATTATTGGTGTTTTGACTTGGGTTTTCTTTAGTTCTCATGAATGTAAGGTAATCCTGTGATTGTTTCCTTCTTCTTGAACTATAACATCTTGGAATTTTAATCTACCAATGTCTGAATGGGGGCGCCACATTGTAGCCATGCATAATAATAAGATTGTCTTGATTTGTAAGTTCTGCAGAGAAAGCTATTCAGGTTGTGATAGTGTTTCTTTTATATGTTTTAAGAGAATTGTTATATCCCATGTAAATAGTTAATGATGAGCTGGAATTTTTACTTCTGATTTTTCCTTTGCTATAAAAAAATCTTTTATCATGGTGTTTTCTGCTATTAGTAATTTATCTTCGTGTATGACCACAAAGACTGATGCAATGGAAGATGTAGTCTATTAAGATGTGTGTTCCTGTATTTGTTATTGCTTATTAAGAATTTTAAGACATTTTTTGCATTATATTCGATAGGATCTTCTTTATTTGTGTTGCACCATTTTACCCAGTAGACCCATCCTCTATCATAAGCTCTTGCTGTGGAATTTCTCGTTTTCTTACCCACAAATTCTATTGTTTTTTCATTTAGGCCAGCTTTCTTCCTGTGGTTGTTGATAACCTCTATATGGCTAATGACCATTTTTTGTTTATTTTCCATACCAAAGGGTATGTCTGATGTTTCATTTTTAAGATCATTAGGAACCAATATTGACTCACCCACAATGGCGTCACTAAGACTATGTCTTTTGGTCTTTGTTTCTTAATCTTCTTTAATACTTGTGGAATCAGCTTCCAAGGTGGGTAAAGGTATAGACCCTTGATTCTCCAATCCTCTTGGAAAGCATCTATAGCTGCTGCACTTGGATCTTAATGTAAGGTCCAATACGTCAGTAATTGATAGTTGTGTTGGGCTGCAAATGCATCCACTTTTCTCTTTCCCCAATTCCTTTCTATCCATTTGAACATTTTTTGTGGTATTTTGGATTCGTAAAACGGTATTTTCTTGCGACTGAGTGCATCTACTTCTGTGTTCTGAACTCCAAGTACATATTGATAAATTATTTGTATGTTGTATATGTTGCATATTTCTTGTATTTTTATCACCAGATCTTACAGTAATACTGATGAAGTTCCTCTTGACTTTGTTGTATATTTTAATGCTGTTATACTGTCCAAAATATTTGTATCATTGAATTTTTGTATTTTTCTACATGTCGTTGTAGGGCAAACATTATAGTCTTCAACTTGCGTACATTTATTGATTGATTCATTTCTTCTTAATTCCAAAACACTAACTCCTTTATAAGTGGTGAACTTGTTCCCCAACCAGTGTTTAATGCATCGACATAAATCTCAATTGCTCATAATTTAGGTGTTGGCTTCTGTATTGGTAAACCATTCTTTTTCTCAAGAAATTTCTCCTACCAATCTAACTCTTCTTGGCTGGAATTTGATAATTTGCATCTTATTTCCCAATTTTGGTGGCTCGATTGAAGTGCCTATGCGAGGTCTCATTGTAAATATTTAATGTGAAGTAGAGCTTCTCCTATCGCTGGTATTATCAATGTAATTTTCCCTAATAGGCCTGCTATCCATCTGCAAGTTATATTCGTCTGTGTCTTTGCTTGTTTGATTTCCTTTATAGTATTATTGATCTTTAATTGTGGTACTATAATCTTCATTTTCTTGGTGTTGAAAGTGAATCTTAGAAATCCTTAAGTTTTTAAAGGTTCTAGTATACTCTTGGAGTAATTTATAATAAAACCTAACACTTCCAAATGGGTTCATATTTTCATTGTTATCTTGTTCATTTCCTCCTTGGTCCTTGATAAAATGCATATATCGTCTAAGTAGTAAATCAGTCTGATACCTTCTCTTCTTAATGGTTCTATTGCATAGCGCATTATCTTTGTGAAGATTTGAGGGGACACACTTAGGCCACATGCAAGAGACCGATATCAGTACACTTCGATAATATCTGCTTGTATGAATTTGTGAACTGCTTTGTTTACTGCTTGTTGTTCTATGTTGTTTAAATGTAGGGGTCGTGTTTCCCATGGTTGTGGTGTTGTTGTAAATTGTATCTTATAGCCCTCTTGTACTACCAAAAGAGGCTACTGGTGTGATGTGGTCATTTTCCAATATTGAAAACATTTTTGAAGGCATCCCCCTGGTTTGATACTGTCCGAAGGAGTGATATAATGTTGTCTGTCTATGGTTAATAGAGATGTTTTTATCTTGTGTAACTGGTGATTTATTGGGGAGTGAAG
>JAIWNF010000166.1:0-19392 GCA_025093555.1 Circinella umbellata | reverse complement strand
TCGTGGAGGTTCATCTTCACCTTGAATTATTTGTTCAAAAGCATCTTTGTAATATTCGATAACATCAGGAGTAACGTATTCTTCTTCCAGTAGTTTTATAAGTTCAGTGTATTTTCCTCCGATTGCATGATGTTTGCGTACTTTCGCTTGAAGGAAAATTCTTGCGTATTTCTTAACCTGTGCATTTAATATGCTTGCTTGCCGTTCGCCATCTTTAATATTTGCGATTGCGAAATAAGATTCTAAAGTATCTCAAAAGTGTCTAAAATCTTCGCCTTCATATCCACAAAAATCGATGAGTTTTGGCTTATAGGATAAGGAATGGTCAGTGCTATGTGCCAACACAGGTGAGTAGGAAGAAGATTCATGATTGTCTGTCATTTAGTTTGATTGTAATAATATTCTTGAATGTAATAAAAAGTAATAATATGTTGTGTAATATAAAGATTCTTTCTTGACTTGCTAGTAAAAAGCCCCTGTAGTGAGCACCAAATGTTACGTTCGTTGGTAGCAAGACCTTCGGAGTAACGTTAAAAAGAGATAAATAGGGGTTAAGCAAGTAAAAAGTATATTTTAATATAAGACTTTATGTCTATTTGTATTACTAAGATTATATATATTGAAGTGGGAGTTCACGTTTTCGGTCTCTTTTATGCCGAAACCACTAATAATGATAGTAATGAATAAGTTCTCAATTGTTCGAAATAATAAGGCTAATAATAATTTGTTTATTGATTGAATTTAATTGAAGAGAAAATATTGATAATGATAAAAGAAAATGGGATAAGAAGTGAATTTGTGTGAACTGTGAACTAGGGAATTGTGTGAACTGAGGAATTGTGTGAACTAAAGATCTTTTGAAAACTAAAATGAAAGGGCTATTTATACTAAAATATACGTGGAAATAATTCACATGATAGAGAAATTGTTATTTAATAAAAGGAAAAAGAAATAACTGAAGAAATAATTGATGTTATCCTTGATGAAATAATTTCATTATTTGAGAAAATCTCAACAAAGATAATATAAAAGGAAAATAGTAGAAATCAAGTCAATTTTATTGGTTAATATAATTTACGGCGTAACAGCAGACCTATAATAAACGATCTCTTGTGTTGGCATTGGGTTCCATCGTTCAAGATGTGGTTGCTAGAAGCTACTTTTACCATAAAAGTAACTTGTCTACCTACAAGGCTCAGGAGGCCATCAAAAATTTTTAAAAAATAAATATTTATTAGACGGTATTTCGGTCCAATATTCTTTTAGTCACAAATAACATTCAAAATTATCAAAACAGCAATAATAAGTTAATCCATTGTCTATTTTATTAACAGAGAAGAATAGTTATTAGAAAAAAAAAGGAAAACACATACAAAAAATAAAAGTAAAGTCGATCCATTATCACATCCGTCACGAGGATCGATCCACGTCACCGAAATGAATAATGATATTTCGATCCAATATTCTTTTAGTCACAAATAACATTCAAAATCATCAGAACAGCAATAATAAGTTAATCCATTGTCTATTTTATTAAAAAAGAAGAATACTTATTAAAAAAATGGGGAGTCTTCATACAAAAAATAAAAGTAAAGTCGATCCATTATCACATCCGTCACGAGGATCGATCCACATCACCGAAATGAATAATGATATTTCGATCCAATATTCTTTTAGTCACAAATAACATTCAAAACCATTAAAACAGCAGTAATAAATTAATCCATTATCTATTTTATTAAAAAAGAAGAATACTTATTAAAAAAATGGGGAGTCCTCATACAAAAAATAAAAACAAAGTCGACCCACTATCAAATCCATCATGAGGATCGATCGATGTCACCGAAATAAATAGTGATATTTTGATCTAATATCCTTTTAGTCATGAATAACGTTCCAAATCATTAAGTCATCAAAAGGAAGCCAACCTACCGTTTAAACCAGAAAGAAGATCATTACACGAACTTTATAAAATAGTAATAGTTCATGCTATAATGAGACCACAAACGAAATAGAATTTCGATAATTTTTTATACTTGGCATATCAGTTCACCCATGAAAAGAATGTTTTACCATCACACCTTTGAGTCCATTTCATCATATATTAACTTATAAGATCAGTGACAAACTATAAAGATAGTGTATTTCGTCTGAAATATTTTTTAACCTCTTTTAGAACCATTGTTTATAAATAGGATAGTAGTTACTTGAAATAAATACTGTATGATGATGGTCTTTCGTTCAAGCCATGACATATAGCAGACGCGATAATTGAAATGCAGTATGCCAAAATAAAGTTCATATAAAAAATTACAGAAAAAATATACTTACATATTTTATTAGTTAAATGTATTTTTAACTAAGCATAATATCCAACTATAAACGCATATTATAGTACAAGTAATAATCGTTTTACTAAGTTCAGCAACTACATACCACCACGATACCTATATATTTCTAAACTGTCACAGAAAAATTATATAATACGTTATTAGAGAAGATATACAGTTAGATCATCACAAATATCATGTACAGAAACTTAACCATGATCCATGTATTATAACTATTGGCACCTATAGGATATTATGATCCAAGAATAAAGACATGTAAACTGTGATGTTTATCATCGTTTGTCTTCCTATACGAATATGGACTCTTGTCACGTATGGGCATCTCACCTATAATAGCAATGACTCAGTAGGCATACATATTATACATAATTAAAAAAAAAAGGAAAATAGAATAAAAATAAAAATAATCATTGTTGTTATAGATCACGCTTATGTTCAAATCTAATATCTTTCCTTGCAAGTGCTTTTAAAATTAAATCCATTTCACTGGGAGTGTAAGGCTTCAATCCTTTTTTTCGGTTGCTGGAAGGATCTTTGACTGGAACACCGACCGGCCATCCACACAATCTCACGTCTTCATCTTGATCTTCAGCAAGCTTATTCCAACTAATTTTCATGGTATCTGTTCTGCGGTATGGTGGAAGTGCTTTTCCTAACATTTATATTAATGTTAATGATTATCATGTATGCATCCAATGGAGGCCTGCTATTAGTGGTCTAGCTATTTAGGATCTACTAGCTATCATGTGGCCACTAAAATTTTTACATTTAAATTAAAAATAAATAAAAATTGAATTTTTTTATTTATATTGGTAGCCTCCCAAGAGAAAAAAAAGAGCCTGTATTTAAAATACATAATATTATTAACACAAACAAACAAAACACAATGCAATACACTGAACAACTTGACACTGAAGTTAAAAATTTAGTTGGTACTAAATGGGGTTTTCTAGGAAAACCATGGCCTGAAATCCATCATAGATTTAATCATCGAACAGTTATAAAGGATATGAAGGGTAATACAATTGATGAAATTAAGGAAGTATTACTTAATAGGTTTGGATTTATACCTGTGTTTCATTTCCTTACTGTTTTGTATGGAAATGTTGAATATCCAGGACCATATCGAGAAATAGAAAAGGGACTTGTATTATTATACCATATAGTATCAGGTGAATCAGGAAAGGATATGCACAAAGTGATGCCATATGCAACATTTTATGATTTATACAAGAGGTTTTGGATTACCAATTATAGTGAGTTGAATAAAAAGGTAAAACAGGACCTAAATGGTATGTTCTCATCACCACGTATACGCATTCTTGCATCATTAATAAATAATCCAGATGGTTTAAAAAACGTCACGCTATTTATTGATGGACATGATAGTAAAATAAAGTATTATAAACCAAGTGAACCACATTCGCTACTATACTCATATAAATTGAAAGGACCAGCAGTTCGTACACAAGTTATACAGGATATGAATGAAATAATTACACATGTTTCTGTATCTGAAAAGTGCGCAATTGGGAATGATGGTACAATGTTCATACAAATGAAGTTATATAAGAAAATTAGCGAGACAGATTGTTTAGGTATGGATGGTGGTTATAACTTGTTCATACAAAAGTTTAAAGATAATGCAACAGATGCTGGTTATGGTTTTTATGACCGAAATTTCTTATATCCTATAAGAAAAGAACCCGGACAAAAATTAACACTAAATGAGACACACTTCAATAATAAGTTTGGGTCATTCCGTTCATCAATTGAAGCACAATTCTCTATGCTTGGCTCTAAGTTTGAACGATTTAATAACAATCGTGCAGCATTACAAATATCTGATATAAAATACTATAATATTCAGTTTCGCGTTGCATGCATTCTTACTAACATCTGGCGATTTGTAGATAAGTATGATATAGAGGTACAGCCACACCATAAGTTATGGTATGGAAAAGGTTTCGAATTTCCAAGTAAGAAAAACAAACTCGACTTGGTATTTTCAAATGAGCAAAAGGTAAATACTGAGTATAACGAAATGGTTGAAATGCAACAGAAGTTTTTACAGCTTAATATGAATCAGTCGATAGATATGGTTATTGACAGTGAGGAAGATGCTGATGACAATTTATCAAAACGAAGAAGAAAGGCCACAAGAGGAGGACAAAGAAATAGACAGTATGATAACTCATATGAAATTGAGATAATTGTAGGGCATGTATATACTAACAACAAATATATATTTGAGGTTAAGTGGGTTGGGTACGATGCAATGGATAATAGCTGGTTAACAATTGATAAGTTTAATGATCGGGAAATGTTACATGAATATATGGCCACACATGATATTCAGCTCTAAATTATTTTCTTACTTATTTTGCTTATTGAAAAACCTCATATTAAAACCAATTGTATCAACCTTTTGTTTATTAGCCCAACTATATTCATGCTTTACATATTCATTAGTTATACTTATGCTTGGTTTTGTATCCACTATTTCTTTTTTTATCTCAGACTCTTTTGTTACATCTTTATCACCTATTATGACCTGTTTGATAGCCTTTTGCCTTTTAAAATAGTCTTTAGGCTGTATTTCTTCTATGATTTGCTTATTCTTTCGTTTATTTTTATTACGTCTTCTTTTCTTTTTATGCTTTGGTATATTACTTTGTATGCTACAGTCACTGCTTTGTTCTGATTCAGATGTACTGACATCTATATATTTATGTTTCTCTGTATCCTCTGGTGGATTGTCCCAATTTATGTCTTCAGTTATTAGCTCGTCACACTTTGTTTCATTTAGTACATCTTCCCAGTTTCTACAATCTGTTGGTGCTGGTGACTTCACAGTTGACCATCCTCTATTAGTTTGCTTCGGCGGGTCATATTGTTTACTGTCCTGTATATTATGATTATTATACTTTTCCTCTTGTTTTTTCATATATTCTTCTGAATCAGCTAGTTCCTGAAGCTCTTCTGCTCTTTTATCCATTAGTGTATTTTTTTTCACACCATCTTGACCACTATTCTTAGCATATCGTATAAATGTATGCTGATCTTGGTATTCATTTTCATATTCATTTTTAAATAGATCCTCATACATATCCATGTTTTCATAATATATAAATTTCTCTTCATAATCCTTTACATTCATTCTATATGGATTCCATATAATATGTCCTTTACGGTTTTTATCAACATATATTATATATAAACGGTTTAAAGTTGGTTCTAGTTCATATATTGATTTATTCTTATATAACATATGAGGCATATAATTACTATTCAATATTATTGGCATATTCTTTTTTTTAGTAATTGACTTAGTAAATTTACCATTTAGTTTTAATCGTGTTCCTTCTAACATTTGGTTTAGAAATGTTAGTTTGAAATCAGAACCTGTTTCTTCATTATACATGAAGTCATAATCATCATCCTTATAATCTGACCAATCATTTCTTTATTCATCAGATATGCTCGATGACCACCTTGTTCTATCAAATCTATGTTATATGTCTTTCCAACATTAGATGGACCTACTATCCAGTATTGTGGTATCTTATTTTTCCCACCAAACATCGTTTCAATACCAAATATGGACCACATATATAATTCATTTCCAGGATTATTTTCCATTTGGGTATCATGGAAGTAGCTATTTAGATTTGATTTTACTGTGTCATATTTCCATAATAATTCTGGATACATCTGTGTTGCTTTGGTCATTGTTATTGTTTTATTTATTAAATTATAACCAAGAAGTTGTTGGTGCATTTTTCTGGTCTTAATTTCATAATTTGGGTCCATGTTATAAGCAATATAATCCTTTCCTTTCATACAATAACTAATTGACTTTTGTGGGTTACCACCTGGTTTAATGTTTGGAGTAACACCATCGATAGTAAAAAATTTACGCGCTGTTTTAGTATCAAATCGTTCATCTAATTGTATCCATATATGCACATGTTTTTCCCCAGTTTCTGGTGCAATTTCATCACATGCAATTGCCTTTTCAATTCGGTAACCAATACGTTCATGCTTTGTAAACCATTCCATTACCTGTTCTTTCGTTAAATGGAAATCCTTACAAATATATGTGAATAGTCCCTTAGTATTTTGAAACCGGAATTCTTTATCACCCTGTGAGGTAGCCGCACTGGAAGTGTTACCATCTAACATTGCATCGGAAAAATGAGGATTTGAGGATTTGAGGAATCTCATAAATGATCGAATTCTTCCAATGATGTTATTGCGTGATGCATCCTTCGTTGTCTTATCTACTTTAGCCTTCTTAAGGTCCTTTTCAAGTTCTGACCTTAATTGTGTAACAAGAAGATCAGACTCAATATGCTGATGATTTTCAGCAAGATGTTTTGCTCTTTCAATCAAGAGCGTCAATGTTATTCCTAAAATAGGAACAAATTCAGCCATAATGGTAATAAATGTGAGCAAATTGATTTGGTCCATATTGTGTTGATAGTGTTGTGTATGTGTAGTATTAAAAAATATAACAAATAAATTTGACTTTATATTTTGAGAAGTTATTTTATATAATAAAATAAAATTCAATTTTTATTTTCAAAATTTTTAAAAGTATGCATGCCAAGACATTCATACATAAATTAATTTAATAAAAATTAATTTGGCTATACCGTTTTGCCTTGGCTATCCATCCGACTAGTGCCAATAGATCAGAGCATAATCACTATAACCTCGACTGGTCCCCAATATTTCAAGTTAGTATAAACTTACGTAGAAGATCGCCAATCTCTTTACGGACGAGCTTCTTGGATTTTAGCTGCTTCGTTTCTATATAAACATAATAGAAAAAAAAATCAACAATTTAATCCCAACTAAATGACATTATCCCATTTTAATCCAATTCCATTTACCAATATCAGGATTGTATCTTGGAATAGCAGAGGATCTGTATGGCGTGTTGTTTCCATCCGATCCTACCCTCATGGCCATTGGAGCACTAGGTGTACTACCAGAAGAAGTTATAAGCCCTGTTTAAACGACCATAATTTAGTAACTAAAATTCTTAGCACTAAGAAGTAACATGAAAATTAGTACATATTTACCAGAACCTGATGCTTGTAAGAAGAATTTGAACTTCTGGTGAAGTCCTTGTCCTTGTCTCACTCGTCTTAAAAACTCATTGCCTCGGTTTTGCGCTGTTTCAGGTTGATCTAGAAGCTGCAAAAAGGCAAACCCGCGTTCTACATAAACCATATAATATCAAAGATTGCCCACTACGTTCATCAAATTGATTCCATATACCTAAATTAGAGCTTACTGGTTCCAATCCTGGTGGTTTGTTGCAGCGGATTGAACGCCATTTCAGATCCAAAGACAACGAACGAGTCAATACTGTAACGTCTACTAAGAAAGTTAACTTGTAGTTGCATAGAGTTAAGACATTCTTCTGTTACAGCTACTCGTTCGGCAATGTCGTCCTTGTTCAAAAATCCTTCCAGAAGGTTTCTCTCGTTGTAAGTCTGAGCTCTACTTGCGTAAAGCTGTTTCTCTTCTTCAGAGAGAGCCTTCCAGTTGGCTGAAATAGCGTCTATATCAGGGAAGTTGAAGGAACCTAAGGTATATTAAATTAAACTTCTATGGGTATAAACTAAATAATATTATACAGTTATAAATCATATAAAGTGAGAATACATACGGTTGCTGTTCCCATTGTCATTACTGTCACCACTAGACTCCATTTCCCCAGTTCTATCGTTGTCATCTGAATAAATGTAACAGTTAATCGGTAATACATTTTCAATAATTCAATATAAGTACTACCTTTAACAGTCTCGCTGACAAACTGGTTCCACCCGTTGCGACCACGACAAGATTTCCAAAACATGGCTGTTTTGCAGCCACACCGTTCAACTACTGCTTTTTTTGTGATGCCATACTTTAGTATCATGGCACTAACAAACTCTTCGAAATTTTTTTCCAAAGATCCCGAAGAAGTAGCAGAGACAGAGACAGAAGGAGTAGAAACGTTTTCAAGAGACTGATATGATATTTTATTACTGATTAGCTTCAACAAAAACATTTGGGATTTGTCATGGCAATGAATTACTATTTTTATCAATAATTAGACTAATACCTCTGTAACATTAATTAAAAAGTGCGAATTAGTGGGCACTTGTTGAGGAGCATTGATTTGATGGCTCATAATGTTTGGTGAAGAAATAAAAATAAAAATGTGCGTAAAAGCTGTAAACAATAGTAGTAAGGTCAAAAGGTACAATTCTGCTTCTATTGGATAATTTTTTAAGACCAGTTTACCGGTTCACCAGCGGTTATCGGTTTATGGTTCTCGAACTGCAATTTTTATAAGATTATTATTTATTTAAAAACCGGCGGAACCGCACTGTGTAGGTGTCGAAACGACGTATATGCGCGGGTTTTTAGAAATTGGTTTTGATGACAATTTCGTTGCTGAAAAAAGTCGTTGGTTTGCTGGTGAACCCGACTTTTTAAAAATTCCTACAAGACTTGCACCACAGTTATCTCCGCCTCTTATTGACTCCACAATTAATGCCACCGAGTTTGACTTGAACACCTTCATCAATTATGCCGAGAAATGAAATGGTAGACTGGAAGTATCAGGTTGGGAAGCACTACCACCATCAACTTTTCCTCTCGACCTTAAACCACATGTTCCAATCAGTGACGATCATTATGACTTGCTGTTGGCATATTACCGATATATGTACCTATATGATATCTTCAAGAGCTATCATATTGAAGATGTTGATGCACCTAGTGAAATGGTTGGGGATATAATCCAGAAAATGCTGTCAATTAACATGCTCGGGCAACTCTATAGAAGTGACGAGGCAAGAACAAAAAAAGGTATTAACATACAGGTGCTTTTCTTGGAAACAGATAACAATGGCAATCCATATATTCATGAAGGCCATCAACAAACTGAAATGCGATATGGTAGAATCACATATTTCTTTGTTCACCGCATCCGTTTGCATCAGGGGAACAGTACTGGATACTTTGATCATACCTTTGCATTTGTCAATTGGTATGCAAAGTCATCAGATCTTGCATCCATTGCAGCTCAAAGATCCCATGGTCTGATGGAATGTTGTAATCACTTCCACAGGATGACCTTGGAATGTATATTACCCGTTCATCATATTTTCTCACTAATTGCTGTTGCACCGAATGGTCCTGATAAACTTGTTGTCATTCCTCTGCCTCGCAAGACAACTGGTTAATCAAACAGCTCTACTTCCGCTTTATTACTATATAAAATATTCACCTTCGTTAATATTTTCATCATTAATTTCGTTCATCCACTTATTATTATATCATCCTCAATCCCGACTCTTCCATTTATCTTTTTTTTTCATCCATCATATATTCCTTTATTTACTTTTCATTATATCCACTTTATACCGAAACATATTTATTCACTCATTATACACTTACTCATTCTTATGCCACTTTCTTTTACTTACCACTTTTTATGCCTCTCATTTCTCTTTTCTTGTAGGCGTTTTGTATTATGCTATTTTTTTTGTCTTCTTATGCCCTACGTTTTTTATATACACATCTTTTTTTTTCACTTATGCTTTTTATTTCTTGCCCTCTTATGCACGATCCTCTTTTTATACATACATCCTCTTATGGTATCCATTTTTTTTTACTTATGCCTTTATTTATGTCATCTTATCCTCATTCTTTTTTATATATGCATCCTCTTATAATACTCATTTTTTTATACATCTTTTTAAATAATCCATTTTCCTTTTTTCTCAACTACCAATTTTTTCTTGAAAGCTAATCAATATGATCCAAAACAGTAGTATGTTAGATGCCGTGTATTAAATATTTTTATTGAAAAAAATTATATGGAAGGATGGTGACAGGTCTTCTTCCTTTCCGGTTCAGGTGATGGAGAAGCCTTTCGCCTCCCCAACAGCTCCTCTTCATCATATTCATCGCCTTCGTCTCCTTCAGCAACTTCGCCTACTTCATCATCATCTTCATCATCGTCCATCACTGATCCTTCTGCTTCAGATTCCGTTCTATACACTTCATCTTCCTACATCCTATATAGCATGTTAGACTGGCTGGGCCAGTAACAAGAAAGTCCCCTATAAAAATAACGACTTTTTAGAATAATTTATGAACACAGTAATTAAGAGATATGTAGATTCGACCCATACCAATTCAAAACCTTCAAGGCCTTGGGATAGTTGTTATATTTGCAGGCAAGGTATCGACTTTCAAGATATTGTACGACTTCTTTTTCTTCACTTTTAAGAGCGTCTTCAATCCTAATCACTGTAATAAGTATACAAATCATAAGGCACTAATTATTATTATTTTTTTCCAAGGTTCCAAAAAAAAAATTGGGTTCCCAGCAAAATTGGAACCCGTCGGAGTAATAACTGATGTAATTGGCCAAATTTTTGTCAAATAACAATTGTTATTAACTTTTGGGTTCCCACTTTCGTTCCTCGCATATTACTACTACTATGATTTTTTTCTTATTATAATTAAATATGGTTTTGTGCCAAAATGCATTAATAAAAAAAAAAAAAGCAATAAAAAAATTGATATTTTTTTGTTCGACATGATTGTGTATTTATTCCTTCAACGTGGGATATCAGTTACATCTATCTTTTTACATAAATCTTAATAAAAAATATCCTCTTTGTTATGTACAAGAGATATACTTCTTTTCTTTTATTCAACCCATTTATTATTCTCATATCAACGCATAAATTTATTTTTTTGAGAGTGTGTTGATACAATGTTTTTAAAAAAAATTTAAAAGTATAGTTACTTTTTTTTAGTATATATCATTTTCTATTAATAGCACCAAGTTACGACGCTAAATTATTGCGTGCTTTGCTTTTGACGATTCACGTTACTGCGCTGATTGGCTTCTTGCATGATATACATTATTGCGTGCTTGGCTTCTTGCATGATTTATCTTATTGCGTGCTTTAACTTCTTGAACGATTCATATTATTGCGTGCTTTCCCTTTTTGCGTGGTTTATCTTATTGCGTGCTTTGACGTTATGGATGGTTTTTATTATTGGGTACTTTCCACTATTGCGTTATATTCATCATCATTAGCAAATCGAAACTAATTCTATTCCATACACGCATATTGCTATACATGGCCATTGATAAGAATTTAATATAAATAGAGAGAATATTTTATTTTAATATGTAAACTTCATTTCACTTTTATTCTTTTGGGTCTTGTTGACATATTATTGCCTCCTTTTCTCATTAATTTCTATTAATATAACATCCATCTACTCAATAACATCTTTTTTTCTTAAAATGTCTTCTCCCAATCAACAAAGTCAACCATCAAACTCCCAATCTGATGCACAATCTATCACCCGTCGTCAAGCAAAAGAAGATCATGAGAGATATGTTGAGAAATTGATTAATGATCATATTCCTCATTTTGCAAACTTATATAAAAAGAAAAAAGGTAACATCAAGAAGCGAAAATTACAAGAAAGCAGCTCTACTGGTGAAGATGAAACCTCTTCGGAATTCGTTGGAAACAATGGTCATATTTCAGAAAGAGTGTTTGAAAATCAAGAAACTTTAGTCAAGGAAAATGCCTATCGAGAAATACAAGAGTCTCGTGGATATAATACATCTACATCTTATTGTGCTAAGCAAGTCGAATTCCTTATTTTCTGTGATCAGCATTATGCCCACCGTCCTCTTGCAACGCGTCATCAAGCTACCGGTGACAAACTTCTTTCATTTCTTTATCAGAAGGTAGTATATAAAATATATTGTTGGGGTCCGAAAAAGAAGTATATCTATACCTTTACTAACTATTATTCTTATAATATATATATATATAGGTGATTAATCATCAGCTTCGTAAGCCTGGTACAAAACACATTGAAGAATCAAACATCGATAATAATGAGGGACTTGATGAAGAAACCATCAAAACCGATGCCATTCAAAAAAAATTATCCTACAGTACCTGTAATGTTTATGTATCTGCAATTGTCGACCTTTGGAATTATCAACGGCTCATGTGTTTCAACAGCACCGAATCTCCACATACAAAGGTCATTACTAAACTCCTCAAAGTAGTTCGAATGCGAGAAGCAAACAACAATCGGGAGAATAATGTTGATCGCGCCACAACTTCCATTTCAAATGGCTATACAACAAAACTCCAAGTAGCAGCTATAACTAAACACCTCTACAACAACCCTGAACAATTTTATAAGTTCAGTTTTCGAAATGCAATTGCCTTTTTGATGTCGCATTATCTATTGCTTCGAGGGGAATCCGTGCGAAATATCGAGTTTGCCAATTTACAGTTCTAAGAGGTACCAAAAGTAGGAGCTGAGGGCACTTATCCGATTATGATGATGATCTTTAATCAAGGAAAAACCAACAAGTTCAATAAGACCCAGACAGGCGCTTGTATGCGCAACAAAATGGTTGAAATATGTCCATTTATGGCGTTGAGCTTCCATTTCTTTTGGAGATGGCATTGCCAAAAAGAAACTTTTCCCAACATGGAAAATAATGGAAATTGGTTCCAGCTTAAGGTGCTCCATGGTGCAAGACCTCAATCGAGATCATCAGAGAAGAAAGGAAAAGGAAAGGGGCCAGAAAGAACAGGTAATTTTTCAAATTTTGAAGTCTTTAATAGCGATGGGATGAATAGATTCTAACTGTATAGTTTCCGTTTATTTTCTTAGGAGCTGACAGTGTGGTTGTTGGTAATGATGATGGTGAGGAATCAAGCGGCGATGAAATTTATGAAGCCGGAAATCAAAATCCACTGGAAACAGCCATTTCGAAAGGAACCCACACCCGGTTTATGAAAATTGCTCTGAATTCTGCTGGCATATTTGTAACAAGAAAAGTAACTCATGTTCCAAGGTCTTCTGCTGCAAAAATGGCTGACTTGGCTGGTGTACCTGAATCGCAGATACGAAGAATGGGACAGTGGAACACTGATACGATGACGAACTCATATCTCGACTCTCTTCCTCACCAGTTCATGAGAGTAATGGCTGGTTTCGAGAATGATGCGAGCTACCACCTTATAAGAGGCATAGAGGAACCATGTTCTGATTTAAAAAGAATGGTATTTCCTTGGGTGGATTACTGGCGCGATCGCCATGCCAATAATGCGGTTAATCAAACGTCTGGTTCTGCTGATTCTTTTTTGCTTCTAATTAATTGTTTCAAGACAACGTTTTTACAAGATGCGGCAGTAATGATGGATGTAATTCCTGAACACCCTATTTAGAAACATGAGCTTTTCAAGACGCAGCTTTTTCTTGATTTTCAAAGGTATAAACAATATATATAAATTTCTTATTAATGGCTCTTTATATCTAAACATCCTACTTTTACCTTCCTACGTCGTTTATAGCAAAGTCAAGAGTCATATCACTAGTAACACCGAACTAGAGTCATCGATCTTAGCAAGATTCGCGCCAGAAGTCGAACTGCAGCTTTCTAGTATCAATCAGATATTGAGAGAGTTTAATGAACGCCAAAGACAATCTGACCAAGCACAGAGAGAGTTACAACAGGCTTTCAACAATGTTATTAGTGGAAAGCAGCAGTTACAACTATCTGTTAGGTTGAATAATGACAACCAGGTAACAGAGACAACTGGGACAGTTGCATCTTCTCACACCAATATCGACAACAACACCACCACCAGCATTACATCTCCTCCACAACAACTCTCAGAAAGTACCAGTACTTTGATCAACAAAGTCCCCATCATTAACAACACTCCTAATACGCCACCAAACGCCACTATTTCCTTGCCCTACACCAATGAAGGAATTCCCATTTATAGAATGAGTCGACAAGTAGCAACAGTACCTGATCTTTGGGATGAATGGATGGTTGGTCGAGATGGTTTTTGGTCCATTGAAGAGTTGGAGTCTAAGTAGGGGACTAAATGGAGAAGCCATGACCGCAAATGGTTTAATATTCGAAAAAAGATTATTAATGCCGTTAATGATCTTCAGAAAGATCTTGGGCTTTCTTCAAGTTCTGCAATAAGTGTGCTTCAAGGTGTGATGAACGCGCGACATTGGTCTTTGGATCGCTTAGGTACAGAATTGCAAAAAGGCACCTATTTCCCCTCACCAGAAACTAAGAGAAGAAAACTAGGTCTTCCTTGATAATAATAGTTGTAGTTTTTTTTTTCTTTTGTTAAAATCATTCAATGAATAGAATTTTATAATAAATATGTCTTGTAAAAAAAAAAATCTTAATGACCCTTAATGTGAGTTATTTTAAACTGGGTTCCAAAAAAGTGGGGAACCTTGGCTGGCACCCAGCTTAGGAGTTTGGTAAATAATCCTTTATTATAAATACTTACACATCGCGTTGCTTGCGAGCAATTTCCCTAGCTTGATTGTCCATGTCTTCTATGTGTCTAATCAATCTAATATAAGTTTATGTTAATAAAAATGCAGTATATATATATATCACCTAGGTTGCAATTCAAGTACTTACTGTTCGGCATACTCATTAACAGGTAAGGATGGGAGTTAGGGAGAAGGGGAAATGGAGAAGTCAGTGCTAGAGCTCATAATAATAATTATAAAATATAGAAAAAAGAGTAAAGTCCATGCTACTACAAATTCCAAACCTTTATATACTTTTGTTTGAGGTCCATAACCGTACCTGGGTGTTTTCAACATACCAAACAAAGAAGTTGCACAAAATAAAAGTGGCGACGATTTGCTTATTCTATTTTGAACTAAAAAAGGTTATTAAACATTACTAATATTGCATACCTTACTACTCCTAAAAAAATAGATTTGTCAATCAAATGGAACGTTCATTAATATAAATAGTTTATCACAGTAGTTTTTATAAAAAAAAGAAGCAATTGTTAAAAGATGGTGAGAGAAAAAAAAAGCAGTTGAAGAAATTGTAATAAGTTGTATCACAGCTTATAGACAACAAAATACCAAATATAGGTGTCTGATACCTTTTATGTTTTTTTATTGAGTGTTTTTCTATATGTTATGTTTATTATTTACTTGTAATCTATATTATATTGTAAAATTCACTTGTTGCGCAAATGCATCTCCATTTGCATCTGTTTTTATTCTCTTTGAATTTCACATAATACAAAATTTATCTCCAAAACTAAAATAATAAAAAAAATTTTGTTTTAAGCTTAAAAAAGCCCGTGCCCAACCCAACCACCCTACCATGTGAGTATTATTTATTTAAAATAAAAGAGAATAGTTATTGTTTGGAAGGAGCCTCAGGTTGAACTGGGCTTATATTATGTTGTTCTGAATTATCAGGTTGAACTGATAAAACAGATGGTTCTACCAATAGAACTATGGCCCAAGAAGGCAAGTATGTTTGCTGACCTTCTGATAGTATCTTTTCTGTAAAGTACTGATCACTGCGGACACGCTTCACACCAGTTATTCTCTTCTTAGACTGATGCAACATGTCATCTAACTTGCTGTAAAATTTCTTGCCCTATTGCAGAATTATATGTTAGAAACACCCGATTCATATTTTATTTATAAATATACTTCTTTAATATATATAGGTATATAAATTACCTCCTCAGAACGCCACGATGGGCATAACACTGCCTTTTCCTCTACCACCTCCCATTCGTCATATAGGTCTTCTTCATCCGACATCAAATCGCGTTCAATAAGCTGATGGCAATCCTTAAATTCAGCAAGGAGAGCTTCACGATTCTTTTGGTAAATTTTTTAGTGCTCGTGATATTTCTATTGCATAATTTCAGTTAGATTCTCATTTAACCCATAGGTTTGGAAAAATGTTTAGAAAATAATGAAAAGTATAAACAAACCTTGTTTTGAATACTACGTTTTTGAGATTTCTGTTTCTCTGTTTCCTGTTGTTGTGCTGTAAGCTTGTTACGGTATCTCGCGTTCTTGAATATCGCAGCCAGCTTTTCCTCGATGACTTCGGTAGTCCAATTATAGCCAAGGTCATCTGCCGTCTTCAATGCATAGCTTACAAGGGTAGTTTTGACCATGCTATTCTCTTCATGGTCAAAGTCATAATTAAAACTCCAGATGGCCCCTTTTGGAACCATCTTGCCCTTGTAATGGCTCCTCAGTGTACTCTAATTAAAACAATATTAATCATATTGTATTAGTATTATTACTATTCTTCAGTCAAGCTGCAAAAAAAAATATAGAAAAATAATGAATATTACTGAGAGGAATTTATCCCGTGGACTTCGAGTCTTCTTCTCTGTATTCTTAGCAACTTGATGCTTCAGCTCAAGCACCTCTTGCTCCAGCTCAGCATTACGCTTGTTAATAGTGTCAATAATGCCTGCTTGACTTTCCACCAACTTTTCAAAGTAGGTAAACTTTGTCTCGGCAGTGCTGATCCAGCTGTGCATCTTACCTACTTCAGTCCATAGGGTGCTATTGCTGCTAAAAGTAGAAGTTCTATTTTCCAGCGATCCCAAAGTAGTACGGCCTGGCACTTGTACTGGAATAGCTGTACTGCTGTCATATCTTCTAGTAAAATTGTCGAAGTTATCATCCATTATAAAAGAAGTATTAATAGTAAAAGGAGATGTTGATTTAATGAGAAGTTATTGAAACAAAAGGTCATTAATTTACATCCGCAACTTTTATATTTATATTTTTTTTGTTGTTATCTATTTCCCTTTCAAGATATACTAATAACAAATTTATGCATTAAAGTTTCACTTGTTTTGATACAATAATTTTATATACACAGCTACACTTCCTAAAAATTAGCTCATTCACCAAGAAGAAAAGAATAACGAGTACTGATTTTATTGTTGGAGGTTTTTATGAAAAATTAAAGAAAATAATGTTATTTTATGCATTATGCAGAGAAACCAAGTAGCAGTACATACACCGTGATGACACATCTTGGCCAAATGGACAACGCCATAATAACATAAAAAGATTTTTCTTATCCCAACACAGCTAACTTTAATTTGGTCATTATTTTTATTCTTCTTTTTTCAGCAACTTTCTTTTTACTCTACCTATCTTTACTCCAACAAAATGACACAACGTAAATTTCACTCCATCTTCAAAATAATCTATTATTATTATCTTATAACACCAGTACTGATTCCCTCTTTTTTAATCTTATACATAGATGCTCTTGTACGGTAATGGAGATTATATGCTGGCTCTTATAGGCTTGACGCAGGTAGTTGCAGTAATTTTCTTTTTTTTCTGGCTAGATTACCCATACTCTTTTATTCATATTTTTGCCCTTAATTTAATCTTTAATCTTTTTGTTCGTTAACCACATCCTTGTTTTTATCCAGCTCCTATACTCATGCTTACTTGATGATATTTATATGTTTTATACTTACTGCAGGTAGTAACTACTCTTTTTTTTGTGTACCTGTGTGCCCTATCTCTGTGTATTCTTTCAATAAATGATTTGCAAGCCCTAACATATCTGCTTTTTTATCTGCCGTTTTTTTATTTTGTCTATTCCCATTTACTATATTTACTTTTGCTTGAAACAAAGCTACACGCGTGTTTCGTACTTTGACACAGGTACCAGTATCTCTTTTTTTTAGCTGCTTAAATATTCCTTTTTACATGAACTTGTATGTTCTTACTCATCCCAATTATATCCATTGATGAATAAATAGTGTGCCAAGGTGCATCTGTTCTAAATATTGACTGTATCATGAAAAACGTGTTTTCTAAAAACCAGGGTAAATGGTGGAAAACTAGTAATAGATGGATCATAAACGGTATAAAAAATTGAAGTTGGTATGAATAAGTACTTTACTTTATATAATAGACAACTTCCCCAAGCTTACGTATTTGACAGGTATGTACTTGTTCTTTTATATATATATATATTGTATGATCTTATTGGTGTCTCATGTATATTATGTGTTTTTTTATATTAACGGTTCCCATAGAAACATGTTATTTATCTCTTTCTCAAAATTATTCTGTAAGTATTTTATATATAGCCTAACTAATCTTTTTCTTTATATTATTCCGTGAACATGTTTTTATAATATAACTAACCTTTTCTGTAATTTATTCGGTAAACATATTACTTACGGCATAACTAATTTCGCTTTAATATTATTGCATAAACATTTTCATATACTCAACTTCTTTTTTTTTATAGGATGGTATGGTTTCATTTCATGTTTTTTTATTATGATTCATTTTGTGTTATTTATTTACAATTTTACATCACACATTTATAGTTATATTTATTGAAAGGCATTTTAAATTAGACTTTTTTAGATCCGTTATATGGTAATGAAGGCTAGTAATAATAAATTTAGATAAAATAGTTTAGCTTTTAGTATAGTAAAAATTATATATTTATTTTAGTATAGTAGATAAAAAATAAAGAAAGAAAGAATAAATAAAAGATACTTCTTTATGTATATAAAAGGAAATAAAAAGCAGATGATTTGATCAATTCAAAAGAATAATAAGCCAATACCAAATGTTAGCTTTAAAATGTCTGAAAGAAATGAGCCAATACTGAAGTCTGTATGTACTTTGTGTAAAAAAAACCACCAATATGATACTTTGATCAAAAGATGTAACATGAAACAGTAGCCAATAGAGTAAAAGAATAATGTCGTTTCGAACCTCTCATCTTTTTTCTCAAAGGCTCAAACTCATAGATCGAGAGTGCTCAATCTGCTTAGAATAAAAAAAAAAGAACCAGTTTGAGTAGGGCAAACCATTGATTTGAGCGCGTTTGAGCAGATCGGATATGCTCATCATGGTTCTCAAAAATTCTCAAACCTAATAACTTAGCCAACTCAAACACTGGACTTAAAAGGTGGTTTGAGAAAATGGGTCTTGCTAAACTTTTGGGTTTGAGCTGGTTTGAGTGGCTCAAACGCCCTGAATGATTTGAGCTGGCTCAAACCGCTCAAACCAGTAGTTTGAGTAACCAGGTCGCTCAAATTCTTCGTTTGAGTATTCTCAAACGTGTTCAAATAAAAAGTTACCTTACACAGAATAA
>JAIWNF010000165.1:0-19520 GCA_025093555.1 Circinella umbellata | reverse complement strand
AACACAATCATAAGTTGGAAAAGGTTCCAAACCTCTTTTTTTATTTCCAAAACCTATGAAGCGACTAACCACACAAGTCAAAGAAAAAAAAAGGCTGCTGTTTTTTTTTCTCAAAAGTTGAGGAAAAGAGGCGGCAAGTATAAAATTACCTGAATAAACTTATGTTTTATAAGCGAAGACATTTACTCTTTATAAGCAGACAACATTAATTATAAGTGGAAGAAGTTACCTTTTCTAAGCGAATAAATCAACTCTCATAACTGAATAAAGTCATTTATCATAAGCGGATAGCCTTGTCCTTTCTAAGCGGATGAAATTATGTTTTATATGAGGTAATTTCGTGGGTTTGCGTCCGGAGACAAATGCAAAATATTGTAATAACTTCTTATATTTCTTATATACGTGTATGAGCTGTCTCAAACAAATATGCCAGACCTGGCGCTGTGTTGAACAGGAGACTTTAAATAAAATAACCGTAATAACTTCTTATGAATGATATTCGTTTTTAATTAACTTTATACTTTTTTCAAACCAGCCTACAAAAATAAATATTGATTTTCACTGCTCAATACGTAGTACCAACTTTTTGTTCCAATATTATCTACTAAAACAGTATAATACGCTTGGATTATTTGATTGAAATACTTATCCGTGAGATTCTTTTTGTCTGATCATTAAGTGAGAAATAATCTTCATGATTACCTGCGTTTCCCATTAGCATGCCCCATTTTTCTGAATGATATTTTTCTATCTAGCTAGCTCATTAGTTATTTACCAGCACCAGAGCACCTGCATTTACTTTAAAACTATGATGAAATTTTGCTACTCCCTTAAAATACTTATTGGTATATAAATTTTTTAGCTTGATAAAGACTATCTCATCATCCTTTATAAGGATGTTAGCGTATAGTCGTTGAGGATCTTAACAATAAAACTTAACAGAATTAACGCGTCTAGTCATTTGACATTTCGATAATTTTTTTTATCTAATCAACGGTATTAACACATGGTTTCTATATAACAATCAATATGATATCATTAGAATCAAGCATTTTTTCAAACTACTTCAGAAAATAGATACATCATTGTAGACATGATATTCATATAAAAGTAACAGCATAGTGAGCATGAGTATCACTCTTAATAATTTGTAGATTTCTATTTGTTTCGAGTGGTAATTTTTTGGTTACTATGGTTTTCAAGAGTCTACTGCTGTTGTGACAATATATACTATCATATTCAAGTTTTACCGATTTGACATCCACACTAGTCACTATTCGAACAAATTAAAAACATAAAGATTAGCCGGTTATTTCGACAACAGCGTAAAAAAAAATGGTATATATTTTTTGGGCCAGGGTGGGTTTATCTTAAACCATAAACTATTCTATAAAAAGTTTCCCCTTCGACAAGTGAGTGATAGTATATATTTATATATATATTCAAAAAAGAAATAAAACATAAAGCTAGATGGACATGGTGATGGAGCATTTGTTTTTATATAAAAGACCATCCTGTTTTTTTTTAAGGAAAAAAAAAAAGATTCACAAGATGTAAACAAAAAGTTTTTTACTGATTTTTTTATTGTTATCTTTTTTTTAATAAAGCCGTCGTTATGTTTATTGAAATCGGTTGTCATGGTATTTTTTGTACAAAAAGATAACATTTATTTGAAGATGATGGTACGTAAGAAGAAAAAAAATAATTAAATTAATTCATTTTATGGCTGAAGGAAAGAAATTATAATAAAAAAAATATTTTTTAAAAAAATAGAAAAAAGTCAAAAGAGAAACACCGCTTACGCCCCCGAAGGTGCTGGGCCAAAGAGAACATCATTGAATTGGCGCGGGTGTGGAGTCGAAGCCGTGATCTCTCGGATGCCATCTTCGAACTTACCCACTGCGGCAAGGTTCTACTTTTTTCTGCTATCGGAAATCATGGCCTAAGCCCAGTTAAATTAGTGTCGGGGAAACAAATTTTTACAGTACATTGCCGACATGTGATTAATGTTTCTTGATATGATATATATAATTAACTATTATGAATTCAAAGATGGCGTTTTATTAATCATGGATGGTGTTTTTTTTTATTTCGAGGTAAACGTTTTTTATATTGAAGGATAATATTTTTTTTTCATGGGTAATATTTTTATATTCAAGTTGAAGGTTAAATATTTCGTTTATTTTCGTGGATGGTATTTTTTTATTTCATGTATGGTAGTGGAATATTCGCTCTCAAAGTTTTTTATTTCATGCTTGGTACTGGAATAATCGCACCAAGCTTTTTCTATTTCATGTTTGGTTACTAAATATTCACTGATGTGATATTTAATTATCATCACTTATAATATTTTCATTTTTATATATAATCTTCATTATATATAGTCTCTACAACATATAGCAATGATCCATATAAAAAAAATAAGCATTTATATTGAGCAGTAAAATAATCATGCATAGCTGAAAGGGGTTATTTAGCCACAGCAAAAAAAAAAATACAAATGGGTCCTTTTTTGATTAAAAAAAAACACAAACATTTATTTCAATCTAACAATTGTAGAAACTATCATAAGATCTAAAATTATATGTCTTTTTTTTTGTGAGATATGTTTATCTTGTGAAAAAGGAAAAAAAAACGGAAGGACCAAATAGAGTTGAGTAGTATAAGGTTGGAGGAAACAAAACGGTAATTGTATTCAAGAAACATGAATATATTCATCATGGAAGAGAGGGACACTGACAATATAAGAAAAGGAAAGCATTCTATTCAAAATGATTCATGTGCCTGAAGGAACGGAAACGTCATGGTTAGAACAAAAAAAAAAGTATACAAAAAGATATAAAACTAACAGTTGCTGAAACTTTCAAGACACGCTTTACTTTTGTAATCTATATAACGACCATTTCAGCTAGCAATGTAGTTGACAATCGTACATCACTATTGAACACAATGAACATCAATCTATACTATCCTAAAAACAGTGTTACAAGAAAAAGAACCAAAGAACAGGCAAGCAGCTACTTGTTTTCCAACTCACCAAACAAAGATATTTTTAAAAGTTAAAAAAAGACTTTACTTTTGCAGCAAGCTATAATATGTTTTCTACGCCTAATATTATTAATAGAACAGCACATATTATCAAAGAAACACACGGATGAAGGGTTAAAGAGTGAATCAGGTATTACAACTATGAATTGGATTCCAAGTAGTGTTGTTGTTATGGCTAGTATATTAGCTCTGAGAGCAGGAGCCGAATATTTTGCCGTATTTTTAACAGTAGTAAGTAGAGTCTTCTGGTTAACTTTGTTTAGTGTAATGATGAGCAACCAAGCAGGCCTAGCTCTACCATTTCTTGTGCTGAAGCTACATGGCCCAGCGCCTTTCTTTAAGAGGAAAAATAAACTGAATAATTTATATTTAAGTTTATAAAGGGTAGTGGAATGTATAGACTGAGTATCGAAGTATCTTATAGTAAGAGATACTATGTAGGTATTATGCAAACTAAAATTTCGATGGCTTGTGATGTTATCAAACGCGTAATATTTGAAAACAGATAGTAGCTGGCGAGTAAGCTTTTCAGAAGGCCTATTATTATGAACAGTTCTTAATATTGTAATGTACCTCACTTGCGCTTTAAAAAACACTATATTAAGAAATAAGTCAAGCACATATATACTTATGTACTGTACCTATTTACCCAATTTCATAAACGGAGCAGAAAATGTGCTGTATCTGCAATGCCGTTTCAATCTTTATTAGCCAAATTGAAATTGTTTTCTTGATCGTAGACGAAGACAACATTATCTACTGCCATAGCTACAACGAAACCCATAGTCAGTAAAATCAAAAGCTCTTTCACAAGTTATTACATAGGCTGCCGTCCTTGTTTTCAAACCATGGTTGAATAAGAAGGTTTCTATTGCTTTGAAAAAAAAGTATGTAACAACAAATGTAATGGCACCCGATATGAATCAGGAAAACTGTTTTTTGACATACATTTATTCTTTGCCGTTAATGTTCTTTTTAAATTCCTTTATTGGTTGAATAGAAAAGTTATATTACATATATCCAAGACCATATCCATGGCATATTTCTTTAACATAATGATTTGCATCAATTTAATAGCAGGTACACTACTATAATATGTACATTATGTCCATGTGAGAGGTTATATTTTTGTGTTTTTGTTGTTCATGGGTATTTATATATACAAGATACAAAGAACAAAGTTCTGATTGTTGGGTTGCGGGGCCCGGGGGGTTGATGATATTGGCAATACTAAGAGCGGTTGAACGCTAAAGTTGTGGGGTGTTTGAACGTTTTGGAGTTGACGAATCAAATTCTTGACTGTTAAGATTAAAAGAAAGGTTGTCCTCGTCTTCATCATAATCCATGAAGTATTTTTGACAGATAATAGTGGATATTTCTGATAATGATGCTTTCTTCCTGAAGCATGCAATTTGCTCATTCTCAGTAATCATTACCGATCCATTATCTTTTACCTCAATCTCGTTGATTGCCGTGACAAATTGATCTTCTTCGTATTTTAAATCAACAATTAACTTTGCGAATTCAAGCATGCCATCCGTATCAAGTTCAAAGCTATTTTCTTTCGTCTTCGTATGCACAGGCTACCGAGAACCATTGCTCTTTGTGATCACCAAAGTCATCAAAACGTGTTTGATCACGTCAAATTTCTCTTTATTATGCATTATACAACGCTATGTTATAAGAGCAGTTACTGTTAATAAATGGGAATGTACTTAGATCCGGAAATAAAAAAAAAAAACCAATATTATATACCTTTAATGACAAAACAGTCATTAATAATTTAGCGACTTGATCATAATTGCCCGGGAGTTCAGGAACAGTACAAGATGCTGCTTCATAATGAACCATTCTACCGTCAAGTTCATGAGTACCATGTATTTTTAATGTTCGTCCATGCCAAAAATATGTTAAAATCAAAGAATTTGTTGAGTGATTTAATAGGTAATTTGTTTTGCTGTACATAGGATGCTAATGATCGTATTTTAACATTTTTACAATAATCAGTTTCTGCATCACGACTGCTGCTATAAGCTGCTTTGTCTTCGCCAACCATCATATCGTTACCATCTTCAACATTTCTGAGAGCAAAATCCACTTTTTGATTAGATTGGTTATAGGGCGTGAACACAAAACCATTGAAGGCATCGACAATTGTAGAAGAGCACTCGGATCTACATGATAAAAATTATAATTAAGCACCTAGTAAATTTATCTTCCCAATAAATTATCTCTCGCCGACGTTTTCGTAATAGCACACCTTTTAATATCAAATTCTTGTAGCTGGAGAAATGCGTTATCAAAAAGGGAAGTGTACACGAATTGGCGCCACCAACACTCTTGGTTATTTTTTCCCAATCTTCTTGATTTCCACAAAGTTATTCTACAAAACATTTTGTCAGTATTACACTCCAAATAACTTGACCCACTATCAACTTACAGACTGTCAATTGCCATACGAATGTATTCAATACCATCATCAACATCATCGTATTTGTATAAATTTCGTCTCAAAGCCTTTAACTCGTTAATCGAGGTACAATGATGAATGTATGATAATATTTGGGCTTCGCACGAGGTCAACATATAAGGGAATTTGATATCTGTTAAACTTCTTTCAATAATGACTTTGTACCATGATGATACTTGTAATACTTCCAAATCCAGTTCTCCATCTTGGCCCCTATCCATCATTTAAATCTTGTTAGACACATTATCAAAGAATATTTAACATACACCCATTCAAAAATTATATACATACAGGGTGTCAACCGAACTTTTAATCTTATCATCTTCAGAAGCAAGTGCTTGAAATTTACCAAGCCAATTGAGAAGCTCTTGTTGATTACATGGTTTTTCTTCTAAAATATTAATCTGCGACTCTTGATTCACATCTTTTTGCTTTTTGTTGGTTGCTGTTTTTGAACAAAGTAAAATAAATTAGAAAACATCAATAATAAAAATGTTGCAAAGTAAACCATTAAATACATAAATAAAAGCCATCATCATACATTCAGTATTAATATTATTTTTTCTTTTTGACGATTTAACTAAAGATTCGTTTTCGACCTGCAACAATGATATTAGTATGACAGTTGGCAACACAAACCTTTTTTTTTCCATTGCGTAGTCTACCAACTATTTACCTTCTTTTTTTTTCCACTACTGTTATCACCAGTTTTCATATGTTTCTTTAAAAATAATGAGAATGTTTTATTTTTCGCTTGTAATATTTCAACAACAAGCTTCTTAAATTCGATATGTCTTTTTTTAGATTGTTCCAATAATTTACAACATTTTGATCTCGAAGAATCTATACCAATGAATTAGATACAAACAACTCAAATAGATATTGTGGTATCGTAATGGTTTTAATTTCATATAATTTATATGGAATTAATGTAAGCATACCATAAAATGTTTTGCATGAATTTTCTTAGCCCATGAAACATAGGTAGCATCTTTTGATGTAACTAAAGCTTTAATGGCACGTTTGAATTCCTGTACTCCATCGTCTTCTTCAGCAAAAGCAAAATATTTGAAAAACTCAACGACCGAAAAATTTGGTCCACAGTTTAGCTTTAAGTATTTAATAGTATCATTGTCTGCCATTATGGAACAGTTTGAAGTAAAATGAAACAAAGGGATGATTTTGAAAGAACATCAGCTTCCGCAGCACATACGCGCAATTATTTGTTTTTTTGTTTTAAATTCAGCATTTGGGAAAACGAAAGTAAAGCCTATCGTCGCTTTGAAACATAGTATATCATTATATGACATATACATACCAATTGATACATCCAGTCGTCATTTTTTTGTTACAGTCTTTGTACCCAAGTTGACAGCTGATAGAAAATTCTATGTATATAATGAGTTGGGCTGTTATATATATATATATGTCATTTTGGTAACACCAACACCGCATTTTTAAGTTGTCGTTGTTGAAAAGTGTTGTTTATAACAATAAGGGAACAATACATGATTACAGAACGATATGTATTATCTATGCTTACATCTTTATAATTTACAATCTTACGTGCCTTCTTTTTTAAATCCAGTAAATAAAATACGTAATAGACATTCTTAAAAACGACTGTTTCTTTGTGTTGTTATTATCACTCGAGACGATTGTTCTTTTACTTTTGCCAAAACTTTTTTTGGCTTTTTTTTGCTGTACGTAGTGTCAGACATGCTTGGTAAGTAAAGAGAATAAAGTAGTAATAAAATCCATTTTGTTGAATTCTGTACGTAGTAGATGATGAAGCTACCTCCTGGGGTTTTCTTCTTCTTTTTATACTGTATTTTTGTAACATCGATTCAGCTTTGTCCGTATCTATCTTGTGATAACTGGTTCGTTAATAACAATAATGTCTCTTCTCTTGGATATCCCGAATACTTTAAGCTTTAGTAATTGATGTAGACTAAGATGGTAATGGTGCTGATAGTAGAGCATCTATACATATATTTGGAAAAGAAAGAAAAAGGGTAACTAATATTTATAGGGTGTATCCTGACTTAAACCGTCAAAATATGGGGTGGATTAAGAATTGACAAAAAATTGTCAGAAATGAAGCTATGAGCTTTTTGAGTCGTAATATACGTTAACTTAGGTATTCTGAA
Organism: Circinella umbellata; assembly: GCA_025093555.1. Classification (NCBI taxonomy): domain Eukaryota; kingdom Fungi; phylum Mucoromycota; class Mucoromycetes; order Mucorales; family Lichtheimiaceae; genus Circinella; species Circinella umbellata. The sequence continues at coordinate 11,852 of JAIWNF010000165.1, read as the reverse complement.
GAGATTTTACGGAACAGATTTTAGAGAAAATTATTCTCCATTGAGATTTGTCACTTCAAAGTTTTGACAAAATATGATATTTTACCAAGTAATGCCAATATTTCGAGAAAGGGATAAACAGTGTGTAACCGATAAAAGTGGATGGTTACGGTTACACAAAGTTCGTGCTCTAGATTATATGTAGCATTTAAACTTTTACTGGTCTATCATTTTCACTCGATTAAAAAATTAGATATAAGAACAACAATAAAACTCGAAAAGTAGTTATTTTTAAATATTAATTAGATTTAGATACTGTACTAAAAAAAATCCGAACTCTTGTTGAATAGCAACCAAGTAAGCTTATAACCTCATCCGCCATTTTTAATAGAAAAAAATAGAACCAGGTTCTGGCAGAAAATACTAGGGAAATAGCAGAAATAACAAATGGTGTTATGAAACCAAGCAATAGAAAAAGAGAAGAAATTAGAAAAATCACTACATACTTCTCAACAGTGTATATACCTACATACACTAACATCTCTTTTTTCTGGTATTTCACAGGCTTATCTCATTGGTGGCAATATTATTACCCATCGGATGTTCAAAATATCTCAATTTCGAAAAATATAACGGTTTAAGTTAGGATGCACCTTAACACTATTAAAATAAATGTCAAATACTACCCATGTCGATATTCTTTCGACTTTACCTCAAGAAGTTCTAGATGAAATTTTTCAATATTTGTCTACAGGTGAACGTTGGATATTTGCTAGTGTGTCTTGTTCTTGGCGATCTTTATTACTAAATTGGCAACCTCATTGGAAATGTTTATCTACTAATGATCATGGTCATTCCATTGTACCTGACATAATTCCTTATATACCCTATATCAACAAAAGTTCAGCGAAAAAGATATGTATAACTACGGATGATGTATGGCAGATATTCAAGATTGTTGCGTTTATCAAAACCTATGGATTTTATGCTATTAGTACATGTGAGTATTTGGAGTAGAGAACGGGATAAGATCAAAAAGAAAAATACTATATGGTGTTCCCCGGGTTTATTATTAAGCTACCAAGAAAAAAAAACAGAAACAGAATTCTTACCTTTATTTTTTATACATAAAAAAAACACAATCTTAGTGGATCTGAATGTCGAATATTTTACAACTACAAATTTAGAAACTTTGGTGGATACATGTGGTGAATCATTAAAATATATTACAATTGAAGGCCTCGATGAACATGAAGCCAATGTTCGCCCTGACACATTATTAATATCATGTCCGAATCTTATTAAGCTTAATTTTCAAGGATGTATATACATGGATGATGATTGGAAACCTGATCTAAAAACAAAAATATGTCATCATTTAACCGACCTCGAACTTGACTTTTCAAACTCTGATAATTTTTACGAATTAAATCTACTTGCTTTTTTACGAGCTGCACCAAAATTACAATCTTTGACAGTTAATGTGGATCATTTGTGGGCGACATGCTCTAATATCCCGATTTGGATAAAAGAATATTGTCCTGATCTTACGACACTTGTTTTACGTCAAGAATTTGAATATGATGAAGGAATTCCACCAATATCATCGTCAATAACAACAATAGCTACAGAGAAAGAACATGATCATCAGGACCGAAAAGGATTACAACATTTTTATCTTCGTGGATACAATAATTACATACTTTTCAATGAAGCAGTACAAATGATGATATTATCATTGCTCGACATCAACCGATCTCAGCTAGTGACTTTAGATCTTGGAGGACCAGAGATGATTTGTGAAATCACACTTACACAACTTGCTTCATCCCCTATGCCATCGTTAAAAGCTCTTCAACTTATTAATTATAACGATGATGTCACTGTTGCAAACTCATCCACGCTATGTACTTTGTTTCAACCCAATACGATGCCTAACCTGACTCATCTCACAATTTTTTGTTTGAAGTCTGTTGACGGGAGCGTATTGGAAGCGATTGCTTTCAACTTGAATTGTTTGAAAGAACTGGTATTATATCATTGCGAAAACGTAAGAGGGGAAGGGTTATTACAATTTCTTCGGCAGATAGGAGAAAAGAAGAGAAAAGTTCATTTACGATCACTTGCAATTAGAACATGGGTATCCATACCGATCACTGAAGGTGTTTTGGAAATCTTAGCTTCTGAAGAAAATGGATTTATTGAACATTTGGAAGAGTTAAACTTGGGTGCAATTCCATCTACTATGGATGGATGTACTGATATTTTACGATTTTTGGAAGCTAAACAAGAAAAGATTAAAAATAACAAGAAAAAAATGAAAAGATTGGATATATTTTTTTTATCGGGCGAATTTCTAGAGATACTGAGCGACGGATTGACTCTCCGAACTGATTGTCAAATAAAACAACTTCTTGCGAAAATAGATCAAGTTGCTAGTGAGTGGGAATATTCAGAAGGAATACCAGAACTTGACGCTGGTATTTCTGGTGTTGTTAGAATCTTTGGGCGAGTGTCAAATCTCACTTATGAACGTTCTTGATAAGAAAGAAGGGAGAAAAGAATCATAATTATATAGCAAGTCTTTAAAATATATATCCTCTTTGATACACAGAATTAGATTCCTATAAACAGCAGCTCAACTTACATACTCTCACCCCCCATTTTTATTAGCATTATTGATTAAAATGTATACAAAAATTTGATTTTAAAGTCATTAATGCAATAGAACCCTCTCAAAAAAGAAATTGCTGGAAATTCCTCGTTACTTCTCCTCCGACACACGCCTTATATTTTCTTTCTTTTTTAACTTTCCACTCATCTCTTTTTTTTTTCTCCTTACTTTTAAGCAATTAACAAATAACAATAACAAACAAAAAAATGCCCTTAGACTATAGCAAGTGGGATAATCTCGAATTATCGGATGATTCTGATATTGAATGCCATCCTAATGTGGATAAAAAATCAATGATTAAATGGAAACGAGAAGCTATTCATCGTGAACGTGCTGAACGTAAAGCACAAATTGAACAACTCGAACAATTTATTCCTTTGGAAAAATGGATTTTACAACAAATGGAGCCTTTTTCCTCCTTTCTAGAAAAGTATGGTGTTGAACCCACTTTGGAGAAATTAAAAGAATTTCAAGCACTTGCTCAGAAACACGGTCGACATATTGTAGCAGTTGACTCGGCAACGAAACCCAATACACCTCCACTCATCTTGGATACAGCATTGACTGATATTATCAAAAAGAATAACAAGGAAGACTTATTAGAAGCTATTAAAACATTGCAACAAAAAGCTGGTGTTGTGTTGGAAAAGTCAGAAAAGGAATTAGAACGTTTACGTAAAGAACAAAATAAGAAAATGACATCGGAAAACATGTTTAGAGAGACCGCCAATCGTACGATACTTAATACAAGTTCATCATCTTCTAAACCAAAAGAAAAAAAGAAGGAAAAAGTGGTTGAAACATTGAATCCAAACGCACAAATGAAGAATCTGGTATGTCTTTTTACTAATACTATTCAAAAATGTATAAAGTGGGTTGGGGAGAATGAACAAACCTTGATAGATTATGCAAGGTATATTAACAAAAGGGAATACATACATATATATATAGTCAATTTCAGATGATAAGTCAACAGAAGCAACAGTAGAAGAGGATAGTGATAGTGGAGATGAAAAGGATATTGAATTATCCAAAGAAGCAGCAGAATTTGCTAAATTGAAAGGATTTGAAGCAAGTTTAAAACACGTTAAACGATATCCAGAGATCGTTAATGAGACCATTTCAGATCAAATTCTTGCAGAAGCATTTACATCTCAAATTCAAGGCAAGGAAGATTATGCTCGTAACTGTGTTATTCAAGCATTAACATTACAATACTGTGGACAACTTGGGCGTGATGGTGTTAATACATTTTTTACAAAGTAAGCTGCAAATAGCGGAAAGAGAAGAGAGATGTGAGAGAGAGACTTTAGCTACAATACACATTATAAAATGCTAATTTTTGTATACACTTATGTATATATAATCAGAATGTGTACAAATGATCCACAAGCGCGCAATATGTTTTTCAAAGATGCTGATGGTACATATGATCGAATCAAGACACGTTGTGCCGAGATTATTGCGGAACGATCCAATGACCAAGTTGAAACCATTCAACTTCAGGCAGCACAAGATGGATCGCCTATAACCATTCGTATGCCTGATCCCAAAGAAGAAGAGGCATATAAAGTATTTCAAGCCTTACCAGAGACTTTCCGTGATGCATTGAAAACTGGTGAATTGGATAACTTAAACAAGGTGTTGGAACAGATGTCAGTGGATGATGCCGAAACATTGGTACAAGTCTGTTCGCAATATGGTTTCCTTGATGTTGGTGAACAAGTCATTGATGAAACTCAACAACAGCAACAAGAGTAATAGAAAAAAAACGGTAACAAGTAGTATCAAATATTATGATTTGTATATTTAATATCATTTCTCTTTCATCCAAAGGGAAAAAAAAATAAAGTATACTATTATGAAAGCTGTATATAAACAAAATATATAATAATAATAATAATAGTAATAATGTATATTTTTTTTATTGTTGAAATATATGTTTCTAAAGGGAAAGAGAGTAAGAGAAAGGAGCAATCTATATACATATGTACAATGAAAGACCAGAGAAATTCTTTCTAAGAACCATGTTCTAATTGTTGGGTAACAGGATCTCGTTTAGGTTCTTCAATTTGGGGACCTGTAGCTAGATGTTCTGGCGCTAAACGACTTCGTTTACTTTTATTCATATTTCTAAAGATAGTTTCAATGGAACGGTTCTTGGTTTCCGGAAGCAAGGTATATGTAACAATCATGGCAACAATACCCACGCCAATAAAGATGCAGAATGTATATCCTGCAATTCTTTGGAAAATAAGTGGAAACACCAAACCAATAACAAAATTCATTGACCAATTCATGGCTGTAGCCAATCCACTCATAGATGAATTAGCATAAGTAGGTGATAGCTCGGATGTAATCATCTAATAATAATAAAAATAAAAATATACACATATGAATAATATATTCTATATATAACAACAGCAGCATCAAATATATTGAAATGATATCTTACCCAAGGAATCGGGCCAATACCAATAGCAAATGATGCGACGTAAAGGAACACGGAAACGACAAGTAATGCAGGAATATTGAATCTGTATCCAATCACCAATAACATGGAAAAAATTGTACATCCAAATTCTGCCAAAAGCAATAATGGACGACGACCCATACGATCAATCAATAGGACAGAAAATAACGTAGCAACGAAATTTACTCCCATAGTAGCAATGGTCATATACTGGGACATGCTCTGATCAAAGGCTTCGTTAAAAATAATGGTGGAGTAAAAGATGACAGCATTCATACCGATCCATTGTTGTGTAAAGTGCAAAAACAACACCAAACATGTAATATGACGAATCAAAGGATCCTTGAATACTTGAAAGATATTAAGTGCTTCCTGATGAGTGACATGATCAGTCATTTCTTCCGATGTAGGACTCACCCCATCTACATCATTAAGGCCGCCTGGATGTAAAGCATCTTCTTCATCATGTTCTCTCTGTGCTCCTTGAGTAATACCACCATTATTTTGCTTTGTTGTCATGGCAGCAGCGCTTGAGTTATGAACAACAGAAGAAGCAGCTGCAGTGCCTAATTGAGCTTCTACAATTTCATAGAACTCTCCTTCAATATTGGCGCGTTTACCACGTAAACGTGCAAGAGCATGGCGTGCTTCGTCGATACGATTTTGAGATATGAGCCAACGTGGTGATTCGACAATAGTAAAAGATAAAAAAAATTGAATAATTGCAGGAATACCAACAATTGCATAATTCAGGCGCCACCATGGTACATTAGCTGTAGGTAAACCAATTACGGAGGCAAGCAGAATACCAATTACAATAAGAAATCTAAATTATTATTATTTTGTGAGTTCGCAATTAGTCTTTCTTTTCAGGAAATATATAACTTATAAAATTTGACTAATACACTTACTGATGACATGTTCCCATTGCACCACGAGCTCGAATTGTAGACGTTTCACCAATATAAGTTGGTATACAAACAGATCCAAATCCACAAGAAAAACCAGCAATGAGACGTCCAATAATGAACTGAGCATTATCCACAGCAGAGCCCATCAAAATACCACCAATAATCCATGGGATCGTGTTGACGCGAATCGATAATTTACGGCCTAGTTTTGTTTGTAATGAACCGCCAAAAAAACCAGCTATTAATGCACCTACACAAAATGATGATACAGCAAAACCCCTAAAGATATAATATAAAATGTATCAATGAATTAATTATTATTACTCTTTTGCTCTTCAATGTGTGTCCCTGCGTATATATATATATATATATATATATATATATGTGTGTGTGTGTGTGTATGGTAGATGGATATGTTCTTCGGATTCAATTAATTATACTGCTTATGCATTTATTTTACCAGAGCGTTGTATCCATAGGTAAACAATCTGGTAGTCGTGGATCATGTATGTGAGCATTGCCATTAGGGCAATTATGGGTAATTTCACCTGGTACGTTTGGCGAACCAATAGTCCAACCATTAGTAAATGATCCCAAGGTTGCTACAAGGACACAATATAGCATGTACCCCGGCATCCGGAGTTGTCGTGAATCCATTCTTTTTTCAATTTATTTATTGATGGATTATGTGATGTTTTATGTTGTTCGTTGTATGTTTTGTATATCAGAAAAAATTATATTTAAATAAAAGAACAAGAAGAGAAATAGATGGAATATGGAACCAAATACAAAAAAAAAAAAAGTCGATAATGGGGGGAAAGAGCCGGGGGGTTAATTCGCCACTAATATTTTGTTATCCATTTAGGATAAAAAAAAACGATGAAGAAGGAAATCAATTATCCCATGTTTTATTTGATTTAACAAGTGAAACATACGTTGATCATGGCTAACAAGTACCCGTACATGACCCCTACGCCGCAATAAACGCTTGTCAGTAACAATGGTAAAAACTCAAAACCCCCAAACACAAGTTCATGAATAACACTTGAATATAATTGTAATATAATTAATCCTAAAAGATATAATATCTCAATAGGATGTAATATAGATTTGACAGATCTAGTTATTTAGGTGGCAAAAAAAAGGTTAAAATTAAAAATATTCTCCGAGATGCAATCACGATGACAAGTTTATGTTAAACATATTTCATTTTAACTTACGTTTTCATAGTAAAAGCCAATCCGGGTACGATAATCAATGCCCATAATAAAGTAAATGTTAGTTTGATTGGTGTTTCTATGTAATATGATATAAGAAATATGGAATTAGTGTCATCCATGTAATAAGTAATCCAATGTCTGGGTGTCCCTCCCCTTCTTTTAATCCAAGTTCTTATATTATTTACCCGCAGTATGAAACAGAAGGGGATATAATGAATAGATCCCTGCAGCACTCAACATCACAAATGCTCTCAAATGAAGTTTATTATTGGCTGCCATCAAACTATTTTTTTTATATCCGTAACACATTATTATAAGAATATTAGTATTATCACTATTAATATCGTTTTCAACCGTATATATATGATTATAATTTACCTGTATGGAATTAATACGATCAAGATTGCCTTTTCATGTACATGCCAACCAAATAAAAATGAGGCAAAACCACATAATGTCAATGATGATAAGAAGTTATCAAATGTTGGTTTTCGCCATAATAATTGAAGAACAGCCTATATTACATAATGATAACATACAAACAAACAAAAAAAAAAACCCGATGTTAATCACCAATAATATATTAATTCCTTCTCGGCCTACTTTTTCTATCGTAGGGTTTATTTGTTTGTTAGTTTGCCACCCCCTCCGTTCTTTTATTTTTTGTACCAATTGAGCAATTAAAGTTAAAATCATAGTATGCGAAGCTTGTATATCAGGTAAAACAGCAAATCGTGTATCACCAACATATCCACGAGTCATTGAACCGAGTGCTGCTTCATTCATTGACCATCCAAGGCGTCTACCAACTGGATTTTGATAGTAAGCTTTTTTTTTTCATAATAAATAATTTCACTAAAAATATATTTCATACCAAAAATGAAACATCGATCAGCAGCAGCATAGAGAGCCCAAAAATTGGGTGCCCAATACGCATGACAGAGACCACGTGTAAATGGAAACAGTCGATTCAAGAGAGCTGGTAATTGATGTATAAATGGACCTAATGAGAGTGCAAATACACCAATAACTGAACCTCCCAGAGTAATGAATCGTTGTATCGAAAAAGATGATAATTGATCTAAAAATTCATAAATATTTTCCCCATTTTAGATTTGAGTCTGATATGAATCAAATAAATTATTCTTACCAGAAGTGAAACAATAAGCTTTTAATAAATATACAAAATAAGCGGGTGCCATATATAAATAAATATGCTTAAAATTCAATAATACCGCAAATAAAATGCCGGATGATAATAATTGACCCTATTATATATATATATATATATTTAGTGAATATCCCACAGATGATCTTATAATAATGATATATTTATTTACCCGCTTAGCTTCAACAATAGAAAGAATTAGAATGCCATAAAGAAATCCATTATACTGGAAATGCATGTGTGTTAAAAGTGAGTTAAGGATAAAATATGCATCAATTACAATGTTTTTCCTGTATGATTCACACACAAACACTGATTTTCTATATATCACAACGTATTATGAAAAAAAAAGGATATGATCCACAATCAAAAGGCCAGGATGAAGAAAAATCGAAGCTGCTATAAGCCAATTAACATATTGATTTCCAAAATATCGAATGAATCTAATGTAATATATTATGCATGAATAAATTTTTTGTTTTCAATTTAATAATTGTTTCAAAGATATTTTTACCTTCTAAGCGACCAATACAAAACAAGTTCACTAATAATTACTGTTAACCGTTGAAAAACAATGGTTTCCCAACTAGCATATTCTAAATTATCTATTACAAGCATATTGGGATCGACCCATTGAGCAGATAAACTCCAAAATTTTTCGAACCATGCAAAGAAGGGTGGATAATCAAGTGTCCATATTGATGTATTCTATAATATTTATCATATAAAAAAATTAAAATCTTATTACACACCCACCCACCCACACACATATATATAGCATGATTATATATATATTTTTCTCTTACCTCAATATACCATTTTGAAATAGGTAAACTGCTTGTTATAGCTAACCAGTTACGATGAACTTCAAAGTCTGTTGATCTACTTTATGGTTATATATGTATATATAACAACATACATCAACGAAAGGTAATATCCCTAGATAAAATATGATGACAATAATAATAACAATTCATCTGCTTACTATGCTGGAATCAACAGTATTTTAATGATGGTACTACCGATGAGTAAGTTACTCATCGTGTCTTACAAAATAAATAAATAAAGGAGTGGCAAGTTTAATGAAGGTGAAACAATATATTAACCCTGACGCGAACATTGTAGTGCCAGGTCGGGTGTCCAATTTAACTACAAACAGCACACAGCTATGCAAAACGTCGAAGGAACAGTTCCGTTCTTTTTTTTCCTTCTTTCGATTCATATAAAAAGTCAGCATCTTTTTTTTTGCTCTTTTCCTCTTTTTATTCTCATATAGATACAAACGTATATATATACATATACATAACGTAAAATAAAGAAGTATATCACTGTTCTGTTTCACATCGAACTTATTGAATGTAAGTTACACTTTCTTCAATGATGTAAATTAGTTGATTATGTAGAGTTAACTTTTTTTCATTAGTTTTTTTTATAACTATTATACCCCTTTTCTTGTTTATCTTTAAATTTTGAACAACTGTGCTCTTAATGAGGACAAGTTCACGCAAATCCAGCAATACCCCTATTATCACGACGGCTAGAAGTAGCGGTCGAAGAGTACTTTCAGAATTACCACGACGACAACTTTATCCATCCGTACCTGATAGATCACCAAACGCATCCAATGGATCTACACCAGAATTATTAAGCGAAAGTACTGACTTTATTACGGATCATCATCGTGATAATACTAATAATAATAATCAACAGCAACGACGACGACAGCTACAGGAAGAAGTGCTACCAGATCCTATTAATAATAAAAATAATCTGCGTTTTCGTCGTAATGCAATTAAATGTGAAAGATGGTCAATCAATAATGACAGTAGCAGTAAAAGTTCATCACCCAATAGTTCTCTTGCGGATTTACATTTAAATCCCTTACGCGACCTATCACCTACAGCATCCACATCACAAGCGCGGACAAAATACGATTGGAAGTTACACTCACTCATGTTATGTCGACACATATTCACCCGTGGACTTATTGACGGTGTCGGAAGCGATATTTCCGTCCACGTGCCAGCCTGGGGCAAAGTGTACAACCTGCATCGAATCATTTTGGACCAAAACCCTTATTTTAGTTCATTATTAGAAGGCGGGTTTCAAGAGTCGTCATCGGATAACGTCACTTTACATTTCGAGGATAATCCATTTATTACGGACGAGTCCTTTTATTTTGTCTTGACACAATTATATGGAAAACTGTATGAGCCAGACATTCATCGAAATAATGTACGACAAAGATTAGCGACTTGTTCATTTTTCCAACTGGAAGATATGGCGGATTTATGTGTACAATTTATTTTACAAACATTGGATGAAGAAAATGTGATACAGTATTTGATTTTTGCGGATGAATATATGGTTTATGGAAGTGATCGTATTTTGAATGCCGCATTTACTTATTTATGTCGAGAAATATATTCAATGAGAGTGGAAACTGTAGTTCAATTACCTGTACATTGGATTGAAAAGATTATTGAAAGTGATGCATTCTGGGTACCAAGGTAAAGATATTATTTTCTAATATTTTTTGAATGTGTTATTATTATGATCGGATATGGATAGATTGGAAAACAAACTTATATTTATTTTTAACTTTTTCGTGGGGATTAAGTGAGTATGATCGATATAAACTTGTTACACGAATCCTAGGTATGCGACATGCTATATTTGGTTGTGAAATACAAGAAGAACAAGAAGAAGATGAAGAGGAGGATCAGAAGTCGTCAAATGGTGACACTGAGCAGGATTCTTATATGGATGATATTGAGGTGGTACCCTCACCAGATGATCTTCATAAACGGTCCAACTTTGAACCACTTGATCAGCAGCAAAGAAGTGACTCAAGTTCAATACTATCATCAGCAGCTACAATCAATGAGGAAGGGGAAGAAGAAACAACAAGAACACGAATTGATACTACAACATCGAAAACGTCAACGACCACTTCTAACAAAAACAAAAACAGTATAGAGAATGCCCTTCAACAGGAATTAGAAGTGTACGACGCAATCATTTCACAATCCATTCATTATATTCACATGACTTTTGAACAACTGGACTCGATCCGTTCGGATGTAAATCCGTTCACAGGGCAACCCTTAGTCCCTGATCGATTACTGAAAGATGCACTGTGGCAGCAAATCACTTTACGAAGTAAAATAGAAAATGCAAATGAACGTGACACGGCCCTTGATTTGACAGTTTCTGGGGCACAGTATGAAGAAGATAACAAAGAGGAAGAGGATGACACTTCTGTGTCACTATTATTGTCACGACCCCCGCCATTACAACCAATTCCGAGTGATGATATGACTACATACACTGGGGAATCGACGTTTCTATGGACTACATCTGGTTCTAAAACAGTACCAGAAACACAGAAATCACGACTTTCTCCACAGCCACCTGCCAAAAATAA
>JAIWNF010000164.1:0-19760 GCA_025093555.1 Circinella umbellata | reverse complement strand
AGCATTAAAGTGTGGTGTTGCTTTAGGCCTATCACGAATGAGTGGATCTAACTCATCAAAAAATGGTTCAATATTCAAAACCTTGGCTATATAAGAAGAGTTAATTAGCAACATGTATTTAATTGACACCAATGTATACACTATATAAAAGAAAGCTAAGCTATGTATAATTCTAACCTCTTATCGTTTCAATTTTGAGCTTTTCATCATCATCATCAATTCCTTCACCTGTAGACCGAAGGTAATCACGAGCCTTATTGTAGCCCTCATTTAATCCCTTTATTTTGGACTGGACTTGTTGATCAGTTATGGAAAATGAATCATGATTTAGTTTTCCTAATTCTTTAGCTATTTCTTTAGCCGTTATTTTTTTTGGTGTAGTTGTCTTGGAACCACCTTGGTACTTGTCATAATAGTTGAGACCTTTATTACCAATGGATTTACCAAGCACCTCAATCAAGGACAAAATGTGCTCTTTTTTCCATTGAAAATAGTTTTGTTTGTTGCTACTTTTTATTGTTTGTTTGCTGTTAGAAGACATTATATAAAAAATAAGATAGTGAAAAGTGTATATTGTAATAAGGGACAATAATATCATGTTTTATTTTTTTATTTCTTTATATATGTGTGCATATATTTCTATATAGATCAATAACAATACACTTCTAAACATAGATGTATCATAATAATAAGCTCTCATATATAGAAATTTTTTTTATACGAATATTCGTAAAATTCATCCTTTTTACGCCGATTTTCAAAAAGTACGAATATTCGTACACCGACCAATCAAAATCGCTCCTTACAAATATTGAAAATCTGCTGATTTTCAATATTTGCAAAAATTTGGATGCTTGAGACACCCTAATATATCAGCACATATAGAAATCATTATTGTAACCTATTTAACATTACCTTTTGCATCTTGTCTCCATTTACTTCCATATTCTTCGTTCAAGCTATTAATACTTGGCTTTCCTTCACCCAAGCCTACAGTCCATTCTTTCCACAAGCCAGTTACATTTGACAGGTCACGGCTAAGCTTATACCGCTTTCTTGGACTGTCTTCTTCATCTTCTTCATCTTCTCTTCCTCTTCTTCGAGTATTTGCAGTATTATTGACTGATACATTAGTTGTAGGATTTGTGTACGATGAGGATTGGGTATTATTTCCGAGCGAGTTACCAAATTTTTCCTCCATTTTTTTAACAACATTGGAAGATATTGCTTCGATAATCTCATTATTAATTGAATTATGGCTTCCAGACGCTCTATACAAAGATTGGATTTGCAAGGCCAAATCAGATATTCTCGAGTTAATCTCGGGAGCAACACGCTGGATTTCCACCTCTGCAGGAGGTGTAGTACTGTTGATAGCACGGTTAAGCTCCTCAGCAAAAGCTAAAAACTCCTCACACTGAAATACTTCATGACTAAACATTTCATGGTCAGGCACCAGCTGCATCAAAAAAACAGCATCCTGTAAGATGATGGTTCTCAACTCAACCAAAAGCTTCAAAAACCCTTCGCCACAAATCGTTTGGCAAGATGAATCCATCTGCATTTTTTGTTGCCATTCTTCGACCATGGGAAATATTTTCTGCTGAAGAGACAATGGTGGGGTGACTAATACGCGAGGAAGCCAAAAGCAGCCTTTTTCTTCTGGAAATCCCTGGATAACTCTGATCGCAGTTCTGGGAAGGCACGTCAAATAGTTATTTTCCATGCTTTCTGAATTCCAACGTCCTACTCTTCTTATATGGTCATGTGAAAGACCAGCCATTTCAGCTTCTCTGGCTCCTGCTTGACGTCCTGAATGCGTCTTTTTAACGCTATTAATACCCACAGCAGCAAAGGCATTGTTTACAGAATTGAGCTGAGTATTGTAAGAAACAGCTTTATTGACTGATCTCCCTCTGGTCAATTTGGTATTAAACCAATTTTCGTTCATAGAAAAATCAGGAAAAGTTTCACCTTGAACATGAAAGCGATGAAAAAGATAAAAACCAACAGCTCCAAAAGCACACGTTTGCACATTTTTGTGTCTAATAACACCGCTGTATAGCTTATGGTGTTCTTGATTTGTTTTGCCTCCGGTAATCATCATTACAAATACAGGACAGCGAGTCGCACCCTCATCCTTAAACTCTAAAGAAAACAAGTGATTGAGGTTGGTGTCTCTTAATGTCTCTCCTCTAAGCATCATCATATGATTTAAAAGAAACATCATTCGATCTCGGAGAGCATCTCCAGCCTTTTTCTTTCTTCCAAAATAATGATCAGCAACTTGGACTAGTTGCTCCGCGTTGTATCCATCTTGAATGGAACCAATTCCAGGATCAACAAAATTCTCGGACTGGCGTGCTGCAGAACAGAGTCGCTTTAATGAACTCTCAAAGTTTTTGAGAGTTTCACCACGAGGATGCTTAAGGGTCATCATTCCTTCGTATTCAACCTTTTGTTTGTTATAAAGATCCACCAAAGCTTTAATGTGCATCTTTAAAGTCTCATGACTGTAGCCGATACGAGTGACAGAAGTTGCACCGTCAACATTTCTTACAGTTGATTGAAATCCTTTTTCAAAAAGCTCTTTTACATAACGAACAATTTTCATTTCTGAAACAATGTCGTTTGGATAATTTCTTTCTACGCACCATGTCTACATAAATATTGTTAACCACTCATACTCTCAATTGCCTTATGTTTTGAAATGTCTGGGATATTAAATAAGTTAAATATACTTTGAACTTCTCTTGCTTGGGAATGTAAGCATAAATGGTATTCACGGGTCTAATTCTTTCAACAACGCTACGAGTTTCGCAGGCTAATGAAGCTTCAATTGCGGCATTCTCCATATTATGAATTCGCTGTTGATCGGCATTAAGTGCCATGCGAGTAGTTTCGGTGTGATTACTGGAGGAAGTGTTCATTGCGAGATTAATAAAAAGTAGATTTCGAAAAAAAAAAAGAAAGTTTTATTTGATTTTACTTAATTTTTTTCAGGTACATACAATCTGGGTACTTTAAATCGGTCACAAATTTTAAGTGACCGGACCAAAAACTCAGATGAACCGGGCGTGACCCACTATGCGTTTTTTGATAATACCTACTATGTATTATTTGTAAAGCAACCGACGTGTGTTTATTATAAGCTTTGCTTGTCAGTTTATATTATAATTATATTAGGATTATTATGATTAGGTAGTTATGCGGTGCACATATACCACACATATAAGTGGGATTTTGCACAGTCCTTCTGAAGGTGTGCAAAGTGCAAAAAGCGGGAATTGTGCAATTTTATTATGTAAAAAGTGGGATTTTGGCCAAAAGGTATGCAAAAAGTAGGGTTCGACTGTACCCATCAGCGTTCTTGACATCGTGATTGTCCTTACAATTCACGCAATCAAGGTGAAAATCAAAACACAGAGAATCAGGAACCACCTGTTCAAAATGAAATTATTGATACTGTTGGTACGTATACTTCCAAAGTAGACATATTATGCTTTTTCCAAGTTATATCAATTAACTAGCTATTTTTAGAGGTTGAAACTACATGAACATGTCCAAGCTGTAGATATCCCAGTCACTCTCGACGAACTTCTCGACTTTGGCCTTTTAATGATGCAAACATTGAATCTGATCATGGAGCAGAATATCAACTTGCATGTACTCTTCCATTTGATCTAGCAAATGTCATTGGTCCAAATATCTGCTATACACTAGGAGAGAATTTTCGCTGACATAAGCTCTCCTGTATGGATGCTATTTGTACATTTTGTAATGCTCAAATGTGGATAGAAGAATGGATCATGACTTCTTAACATTCATGCTTACAATAATATGTTTGCATTTGCATCTATCCGAGCAAATTTTGATCGTAATTTGGCGAATAGATCAGGTGGAGTGTCAACGTTTCGTATCATGACATTAGATCATTGAGATTAGAACATCAGGCACCTGTATCACAAGCAGCTGAGGAGCAACCAGCCGAGCAGGAGGATCCATCAGTACAACAACAGCCTCAACAGTAAAGACCTAAATTTGCACAAATATATTTTGCTGACAGGGCAGAGCAACTGGCCACGCGAGAAACATTGTTTTCAGGTCTTCGTAATGAGATAATATCTACTTTGCAGACTGTCATGCAGGAATCCAATCCATATGCACGAGGTCTAATGAATGCTCATGAAACTTATGGTAATAGACCTTCTGGAACACTTCAAGTAGTCATCCGTTCTGCGGCTAATTTGGGTAGGCGTTATGATCAGCAAAGTTATCCTGAGGTTGCTGCAATGATTGTTGAAAGCACAGTAGATGGTGAATCATCACCTCATGAAATTGTAATTCATGACCGTCAGTCGGGTTTACGTACTATCAGTTCTCTTCATCCATCATATATACCTCTTCACTATGTTCTTATGTTTCCTTTTGGTGATGATGGATGGTCTCCTGGAATGCAATGTCAAAGTGTCGATAATCAAACTAATAGTATTACATTGCTCAAGTACTGTTCCTATATGCTTATGATTCGTGATGGTAGTCGTATTACTTACCATCATCATTTTCGTCGTCTTTTCCAGCAATTCGTTGTTGACAACTATGCGCATATTGAGTTTTCACGGCTTCAGTATATCAGTAACAATCAGAATGATTTACGTGCTAATGTTTACAATGATATTGGTAATAATGTGGATCCACGTCAAATTGGTTGCTCTATCATTTTACCATCATCTTTCACTGGAGGTCCACGATACATGAAACAAATGCTTCAGGATGGGTTGGCGATTATTCGTCAAAGAGGAAACCCAACCTTATTCATCACCTTTACATGCAATCCACAGTGGCCGGAAATACAATCTGAGCTTATTCCTGGCCAACAAGCATTTGATCGCCCTGATATCTGTTCTTGAGTTTTTCACATTAAAATCACTGAAATGCTGTCTCACATCAAAGAGTCAAATTGCTTTGGGCATGTTGTTGGATATGTTGCAACTGTTGAATTTCAAAAATGTGCCTTACCCCATGTTCACATATTGCTCATTTTACATCATGAAGATCGACCTCACAATCCTGCTGATTATGATCGTTTTGTATGTGCAGAATTACCAAACTCTGCTACACATCCTCAGTTGTATTGTACAGTTACAAGTTCTATGATCCATGGTCCATGTGGAAACCTCAACCCAAATGCTATTTGTATGAAAGATGGTCAATGCTCTCAAGGTTATCCAAAACCATTTGTAGCAGAAACGCGTGTGAGTCGAGATGGGTATCCCATTTACCGTAGACGAGAGAATATTCACAATCATCATCATTTTCAACACTCCAACTTCATTGCTGATAACTCTTATGTCATTCCCTATGACCCATATCTTTGTCAAAAGTACAATGCGCACATTAATGTTGAAATATGTACATCTTCACGTGCAATCAAATATCTCTGCAAATATCTTACTAAAGGGTCTGATAGAGTCCAAATTGAAATGGTGCAAAGTCGAGAATCTGAAGCAGTACGATCAACTAATGCCACTCTCAACACAACTCGTGCGTCAAATGATATAGAACCTAAGCTAATTGATGAAGTAACCCAATTTCAAAATGCACACTACATTGGTCCATGTGAGGCAATTTGGCGAACATTTGAATATCAGGTGCACATCCATTATCCTTATGTGTCTCGACTAGCACTGTATCTTCCTAAGGAATAGAGAGTTGTTTTTCGTAGCACTGATTCAGCTAACGGTCTCCAAGCCACATGCAATAATGCAGAAACAACATCTCTTACTGCTTTTTTTAATCTGTGTTCTCGAGATGAGCATGCTCGGCAATATCTTTACACTGAAATTTCTTGCCATTATACTTATGACAAGCATCTACAACAATGGAACCCCCGAACCAATCCAGTCTTTCAAAATGTTGTTTCCCGTATTTACTTTGCTTCACATTCAAATATGTGGTTGTTTTCACTTAGGCTATTGCTTCTCAATGTTCGTGGTCCTGTTAGTTTTGAGGCATTAAGAACATTTAATAATGTTGTCTATCAAACTTTCGAAACTGCTGCTCTTGCCCATAGGCTGTTGGAATCCGATGATGAATGGGATCACTGTCTGGTGGAAGCATCTATTCATGTACCTTCAGCTGCATCTCTTCGTGAGCTTTTTGTTTACATTCTCACTAATTGTTCCCTATTGGAACCTCACCGACTTTGGAATAATCATCATGAAAGAATGAGTGATGACTACTTTTTTGAGATGCATTATCAGCTCCCTAATAATGAGACTGAATTAGTACCTGATCAATGGAACCGCATCCACTTATTTCACCCCGGTTGAGTTTGAAATAATTTCAGAGTAGGTGGCTTTTTGAAAAAAATAGGGGGGAAGATTTTATATAAATGGAGTTCTTATATAAAAAAAAGAAAAATACCCCTTTTTCCATTTTTTTTTATAATCATCAGACACGAATCTAATGAATCAACAGACGACATCAACAAAGCCATTAATAATATTACTGAAAATAAAAAGAGAACTTAGTTCTATATAGCAGATGCTAATGAAAAAAGAAAAAAGACATGGTTAATTAGTAGATTAGCAAAAATTATAGAAAAAGTATTTTTTTATTATAAAAGCAATAATATATAACAAAGACGAACTCATCTGAAGACATCTGTTCAAACATCTTGTTCATTTACTATTCCAAACACGTATAAAAAAGTATAGAAAGGTTGGTATAAAAGTTTCGGTGAACTTTGGAAGAAGATGTGGCCTTTTATATAGTTTTTTTATTATTATTATAGTTTTCAACTTATAAAAAATAAAACACACGTTTTTTACTATTACTTTTTTAGTTTTCTATATAAGTACTCTTAACAAAATATTTGATCCACTACTACATCATTTCAATCGTTTATTGAATACTACAATAATAATAAAAAAACTGATCGTGCTGATCATTATGTTGAATAATAAAAAAATTTGATCGTGTTAATTGTTATGTTGGATGATAATAAAAACCAATTGACTGTGCTGATCATTATGTTGGATTATAATAAAAAAAATAAGTGGTCGTGTTAATCGTTATGTTGGATGATAGTAAAAAAACAACTGGTTGTGTTAATCGTTATGTTGGATGATAATAAAAATTGATCGTGTTAATCGTTAAGTTGGATGATAATAAAAAAAAATTGATGGGGCTGATCATTATGTTGGATGATAAAGAAAATTGATCGTGTTAATCGTTATGTTGGATCATAATAAAAAAACAATTGATGGCGCTGATCATTATGTTGGATGATAATAAAAAAAAATAAGTGGTTGTGTTGATTGTTATGTTGGATCATAATAAAAAAAATAAGTGTTTGTGTTGATTGTTATGTTGGATCATAATAAAAAAAATAATTGATCGTGTTAATCGTTTTGTTGGATGACAATAAAAAAAATAACTGGTTGTGTTAATTGTTATGTTGGATGATAATAAAAAAAAATAATTGAACGTGTTAATCATTATGTTGGATGATAATAGTAAAATATAATTGATGGCGTTGATGATTAACATAATCAAATAATATCCATGTTCGTGATAATGATATACAGGGTAATAATGCATATACATAAGAGTAAAAAAAATAACACCAGTTATTATATTAATAATAATTGCCCATAATAAATATCACACATACACTAGATTCTTTTTTATTATTTATCACCCGTTATATTTTATAATACTGAAGATCCATTTATCAAATTAATAAAGTATGTGTACCATGAAATTACCCATGTCTCCTACCAACTAGTATATAACAAAGCAAAAAAGTAATAGTAAAAAACGCGTGTTTATTTTTTATAAGTTGAAAACTATAATAATAATAAAAGAAAAGTATATAAAAGGTCCCATCTTCTTCCAAAGTCCACCGAAACTTTTATACCAACCTTTCTATACTTTTTTATAAGTGTTTGGAATAGTAAATGAACAAGATGGTTGAACAGATGTCTTGAGATGAGTTCGTCTTTGTTATATATTATTGCTTTTATAATAAAAAAGATACTTTTTCTATTATTTTTGCTAATCTACTAATTAACCATGTCTTTTTTTCTTTTTTCATTAGCATCTGCTGTGTAAAACTAAGTTCTCTTTTTATTTTCCGGTACTATTATTAATGGCTTTGTTGATGTCGTCTGTTGATTCATTAGATTCGTGTCTGATGAATATAGAAAAAATGAAAAAAGGGGTATTTTTCTATTTTTTATATAAGAACTCCATTCATATAAAATCTTCCCCCCTATTTTTTTCAAAAAGCCACCTACTTTGAAATTATTTCAAACTCAACCGGGGTGAAATAAGTAGATGCAATGGAACCAAATATATCAGCGTACCCTTGGTGACATTGATACTAGGCTACAAAATACAGGCCACCGTTTGTCCGAGTTTCCTTCTTTGCCATAAGATATCATAACAGCAATGGATGCACTTCCGCGACTGACTGCTTTAGAAGTAGTAGAGCGCAGTGAGTATGTTAGTGATGAACAAACTCAAATATTTGAAAGTCTTTTTCCAACTCTCAATGATGGTCAAAGAGGTGCATTCGATACAATTATGCAAGCAGTCAATGAACAAGATGACCAGGCCCAACCCCACATCTTTTTTGTCAATGGTCCTGGAGGTACTGGAAAATCATTGCTTTTCAAAACATTGTTGAGCCGTATTCACTCCCAAGATCATATTGCACTACCTGTTGCTTCTTCTGGCATTGCTGCTATATTACTTCCTGGGGGCCATACAGCTCATAGCCGCTTCAAAATACCAATTGATGCTGATGAAACTGCTACTTTCAATCTTCCTCTTGGTGGTCCTCATGCATACCTGATAAGACAGGCATCTTTAATTATTTGGGACGAAGCTGTTATGTGTGGTAAATGGAACTTTCAGGCTGTTGACAGAGCCTTACGTGATATAATGGGTGCAACTGATTCTGCTCTTGCTAATGTATCATTTGGGGGAAAAGTTGTTATTTTTGGTAGCGATTTCCGACAACTACTCCCTGTTATTAAAAAAGGGACTCGATCCGAAATTGTTGCAAATTGTATCAGTGCTACCACTTTCTGGCGCCACGTTCAAATACTAAACTTAACAGTCAATATGCGTGTGCGTAATGCAGGACCAGCTGCTACTGCTTTTGCTAACACACTTCTTGCTATTGGAGATAGACGACCACCATACAAAACAAGCTGCGAAATTCCGCGAGAATGGCTTATTGACATTACGGACACAAATACCCTCATCGATGCCATCTATCCAACTATTCGTGACCCTAACCCTCAGCCAGAACATTTCTCCAGTCGTGCTATCTTGGCTTCCACAAATGCCGATGTAGATGAAATTAATAAGTGTGCATTCGAACTTTTTCCTGGTGATACTAGACAATACCTGTCTACTGATCGCATCATTGATGCAGATGATCCAGATCTTGCAGCAGCAAGTTATCCAACAGAATATCTCCAATCTTTGACTTCAGGTGGTATCCCATCACATGCGCTGAATCTCAAAGTTGGAATGCCATTAATTCTTTTAAGAAATCTTAACCCAGATGCAGGTCTGTGTAATGGAACCAAGGTTTTTGTTACAGCACTTTTAGACCACAACATTGTTGTAAAAAGAATTGACATTGGTCATGATGGTGAGGAACACTACATTCCTAGGATCAATATGTGCACCACAGAAGGTGAATATCCATTCATCCTTTGCCGTCGTCAATTCCCTGTCCGACCTGCATTTGCTATGACGATACATAAGTCACAAGGTCAAACATTAACCCACATTGGTATCCGCTTACAAGAACCTGTATTTGTTCACGGCCAATTATATGTTACTCTTTCTCGAGCAACTGACCCTAACAACATTAGAATTGCTATTGACCTAACCAAATTTTCCTCCACTGATATCCCTAGCACAGTAAACATTGTTTACTATGAAGTGCTACTTCCATCTCCATAATTATCACCTTATCAATATATATATATCCAATTTCATTTTTTTTTACAATCATATCGATATAATCAATCTTTTTCTTTTTATATATCCTTCTCTTACTGCAGTTACATCTTTCTTAATTTAGATTTCTTTTTTTTCTCCATATTATAAATAATATCACAAAGTATTTTACAAATTTTTGTCACAAAATTCTATTTCAGCATTTGTTATGTTTCACTGCGAAGCGAGGCAGGAAGAGGTTGATATGTATTATGATAATACACTAACTCCTGTTTTTATAGCTATTTTTTATTAATTTTTCATTTTAGTTTTTTATCCTCCTCGTTATATATTTTACTATCATTATCTTATGCTTATATATATATATAATATATACCTACGATATTGTCTGCAAATATCTGGAGATCTTTGACAGATATATTGGGCATGTTCTTTTGTTAGTGCATTTTATGGCTGATATTCAAAACTGACTTTTGTATGGAAAGTTTCTTCTCTCGTTGTACTCCTTCCACTATCGCTGTGCTACATACTCATTTATTCTAAGGTCTCTACCGACTTTGGCTCTCCCTACTCCACTTTCAATTGTAATGTCGATACATTTTTCCCTTAGATTGTTGTTATAATTATTGTATTACGACTTAGGTTCTGAAACTACAAATCTTGCAAAAGTCTTTTTGTTATTAGCTGAATCGGACTGCTTTGATGATTGAAGATAGGAATCGGTAACATATGTTAATACACCATACATCAGGTCATAAACTTTAGTTCCCATTGTTATCGAAGAGATTATTGTTTCCATCTTCATAGTAAAAGATAAATGTCATGGCAAAATTTCAAGAAAAAAAAACGATGATACTCAACATGAAAACGATAATAAAGAATGTCTATTTTTTTAGAAAAAAAGGTATATATATATATATATATATATATATATGAAAAAAATAAAAATAATAAACTAAGGGTACAACAACTCTTGCATGATCTTTCTTTTTTTTAAGTAGTTCAATCCCTTCCTCATAAGCTTTCAACATATCATTAATCTCAACAACATTTCTCTTTATCATGGTATGGAAAGCATTTTGTTGAGATTGTTGTTGTTGAGATTGTTGTTGAGATTGTTGTTGAGATTGTTGTTGAGGTTGTTGTTGAGGTTGTTGTTGTGGTTGTTGAGGCTCGGAAGCCGAAGTTGATAGTGCGGGAGAGGGGGGGAAAGAGATTAGAGGTTGAACATAATGCACTAACTTGTTGTTTTTGAAGATAGGTAAAATATCAACTTTTTCACCATTAAGTGTTGCATTATCACGGTGGTGATAATGGACAGAGGCCAGATGCAAAAATTGAATTTTGCGCAGAAAAATCCCAAATATGGAAGGAGCTGAGAATGGGGGGGGTTTCCCTTTTTTTTTTTTTTTTTTTTTCTTTCTTTCTTTACAATAATGGTGATAAAGAAAAAAAATGGTATGTTAATTCGCTTCTTCATATTTATAAAGTGAAAGATCTACTCTTAATAACGGTAATACTAATGTTCTCATTTCCTTTTAATCTACAATTAGACTAATCAGCTCTTTTAGCTGATTGGCAGGTAAAACAATACGCGTGTTGTTGTTTAAGCTTAAAAGGATTGACTTTGACACGAGTGCTATTTTATTTTTCTTTCAAACGTCATATTAACAACATATTTTTATTACTTCTGATTTAACATTATATAGTCATTCGCCTAATGAATTAATAATCCCAAGTTTAATATTGATGGAAAAGGCACGCAATCAGTAAGTTGAATATGTTGAAATAGTGTATAACGCGCGTTATTCATATTATTACCAAAGACTTACACGACGCGCGTTGTATAGACTTTCCTCTTCAATGTTACAATTCCTTCCACGGATTTAAGTAATTATATAAACGACTTAACAATCAGATTCAAGCTGATTTATATTCAAAGACAAATCGGTGAGTTAACAGATAAAAGTATATTTCAAGAAACAAAACTGGTTATATGAGACTTCCGTATAGCACAATAACAATTTGATTAAAATAAAATACATGGATTTATACCGACCAGAAATATTAACTTATATATTGTATGAATAAGTCGGGCAATGGCTTAATATTAAGGAGAGAAAGAAAAGTAGGAATCATATTCGGTAAAAGCATATATAGTAAAGGGGAGCAGCATAAATTCATGAAATATAAAGTATAAGAAAGAGACAGGTTAAGGCATAACGAAATAAATAAGAAAGGACAAAAAGAAAACATAAGAAGCATATATAAATGATATGGCATAAAATAAAATATAGACAAGCATAAAAAGATTAAAAAAGATATAGTGGAAAGTGGAGTATAAACAGAAAGAGAATGTGGCATAGTAAATAAATAAAAGTTATATAATGATATTGAGGGGAGTGGTTCTTAAGGATATAAATATATATATATAGATGATCCAATAAGTAAATAATGATATAAAAGTATAAAAGTACTAATAGTAACGGTTTTGATTGTTAGGATTAGTATTGCTGCTTTCATGCCGTTTTAAAGTAGACCATGCACTACTAAGCTGTTCTGCTACTTTGTTGATAATCTTGTAGCAGTTGGATCATAATTTGTACGGCTAACTTTGGTGAGTTGAGTATTCAACTTCTCAGCTGATGTACTCAATCTAAGCAAGTATAATATTTTAAGTTATAAGTTATTTTTTCTTGAAAATAAAACGATTGCCTCAACAACTATGTTTAACAAACCTTTCCATCGCCAAAACAAGTGCATCTTCTGGATCGTCAACTTGATGTTCAGTAGCTTGTGCGATTAAAAGGGGATTTACCTGTCGAGATGTTCTATCCATTAAAGCAATTTTTTCAATTCTATTTACTAGGAACATATGCTTACACAAAGCACCACTTCTGACATGATCTGGACATGTACATCCAATCATCGTGTCAGTTATTTCATTAACATATACTTCATAAAATTGCCCTGGTGTTGTGAATGACATAACTGTTATATGGTTGGAATGATGTGCAACAATTAAACTTTGTGCATCATCCTCTATATATTGAATAATTGAGTAAATAGATAAAACACTTTGTTGTCATACTATATGAACATGTACCTGAGTAACTATATGCAACACGTCGTTGTTGTCTTTCACTTTTATTCAGAACAACTACAGAATGGAAAGTTGTGTTCGTATATGATCATCCATGATGTCATATAAAAGAATTTCATATAAAACATGAACAAAACATCAACCCTTTGTTTTTTTAATGTTGATAGGTAAACTTCCTTCAACATACAATGGTAGGATTCTTGCATATTATTAGTATCTATAAGCATATTTTGCTATATATATAGTATTAAAAAACACAATTTTTGCAAATTAAATTACTAATAAAAATAATACTTACATGACGCCAAGCATTTGCCCAACTCTCCTTTTTCACCAAATATTCTCGGTCAAAATAATCTAATAACTCAGTTCCATCCCAACCATCTTCAACCTGACACTATAATTCAAAATCCTCATACGAATAGTTGAAGTCATCTATAGTTTCTGCTTTCATCATCGCTATCATTGCTTCAAAACCTTCATTTCGACGCATCTTTTTCTCATCTATAGTTTTTTGTACATCAGGAGTAGAAGTAACCTTTGATGCGATTTGTTTTTTCCAAGCACGGAGAATATGCCAATGGCATAATAAAATTTGGCAAGAATCACCTAATGCTTTACGAATTGCAAGGATCTCAGTATCTGAATTATCAATCATCATCTTGACAGGTCGAAATCCATGATTTTCATGAAGCCATTTAAGCCAATGCTCAACTGGTTGATGGGCTTCAGAGTTGGTAATCATCCAACAAAATGGAGCCCCTTTTCCAGTTGTATCACTTCTTGCAACAAGTGTATAAAGGAAACATCGTTCCCGATCATATCCAACACACGTACCATGGGTTGAATCAAGGCACACAACACGACTGTTTTCACGTAAAAGCTATATATAGGATTAAGTATATAAAATAAAAAGCAAAAAAAATGAAAAATGCTCAACATACATTAATTTGCCAATTAGACATAAATGCAAAAAAAAACATGCCATCTTGAATTGAATCCATATTCTCATATAGACAATAATCTCCTTTTTCAACAATAAAAGATTTCCACTTTATAAAGCTCTCACCCATATCCGAATCACGGTAAGCTCGTTTTTGTAGTGATTGAGTCATCAAATAATAAACTTCTTGGTATGTGATTCGCAAAACATTTGGAATTTCAGCAGTATTACCTGCAAGAATTTTTTCTAATATTTCACGGTCAACACGTAACATATGTTTGATATTTTGCCAATCTAAATTTTGATCAACAAGATCACTAAGAGTTTTTTTTACTGAACGCGAGATAGGTGCTGAAACCAAGTCGTCAATTGAACCAGGAATATGACCGGTATGTTGCCAGTTATATGTTACTGATACTATTCCAGGACGGCTAGAAGTGCCTTTCACCTTAATAGATGCTGTACATCCACAAGGAATATTATCATGGCGTCGATTATCATTATCAGATATAGGAGCTGGTATGCGATGGCGATGGCATTGATATACCTAAGAAAAATATATATAATCCATTTTTATTATATTGCGAAACTACATATGAAGAAATATAAAACGCAAGGTGTTATTTCTTTATAAATAGTAGAAATAATACCTCCATAAAGGTACATGTCATAGGACGACCACGTTTATTATTTTCGCGTGGCACATATTGTTGAAAAACAATATTTGTTTGTTCCTCGGATGCTGTAATATGTTGATCAGCATCTTTATGGGCACCATATTTATTACAATATTCAATATTACGCTTTATGCAATATTCATTTGTTCGGTTATAAAACTTAAGTCCAAGACGGTCCTCTTCATCTTTAATCCATTGTTCATATTGCGATCGATACTTTTCTACTGTTACAACAGGAGATACAGGATCGACGGGAGCAACTGGCCCTGTATGTTGTTCTTTCAACAGATTAATAGCCTGTACAATAACAGAAGAAACGTTCGTGATGGTCATGCTTTGGGTAGACATTGGTGGTAGTAAAAAAAGAAATATTTTTGTAGATGTAAAATATTCGAAAGTAAAGAAGAAAGAAGCACATCATATATAAGGAGCATTTAAATTTATATTCAATATTAGGTACATCTCGTATTTTTATCGTCATTATCCCCTTTCCCCTTTATCTCACGGTATGCTCAAAAGACTTTCTATCCACTCCTATTTCTCTCCTTAATATTAAGCCATTGCCCGACTTATTCATACAATATATAAGTTAATATTTCTGGTCGGTATAAATCCATGTATTTTATTTTAACCAAATTGTTATTGTGCTATACGGAAGTTTCATATAACCAGTTTTGTTTCTTGAAATATACTTTTATCTGTTAACTCACCGATTTTGTCTTTGAATATAAATCAGCTTGAATCTGATTGTTAAGTCGTTTATATAATTACTTAAATCCGTGGAAGGAATTGTAACATTGAAGAGGAAAGTCTATACAACGCGCGTCGTGCAAGTCTTTGGTAATAATATGAATAACGCGCGTTATACACTATTTCAACATATTCAACTTACTGATTGCGTGCCTTTTCCATCAATATTAAACTTGGGATTATTAATTCATTAGGCGAATGACTATATAATGTTAAATCAGAAGTAATAAAAATATGTTGTTAATATGACGTTTGAAAGAAAAATAAAATAGCACTCGTGTCAAAGTCAATCCTTTTAAGCTTAAACAACAACACGCATATTGTTTTACCTGCCAATCAGCTAAAAGAGCTGATTAGTCTAATTGTAGATTAAAAGGAAATGAGAACATTAGTATTACCGTTATTAAGAGTAGATCTTTCACTTTATAAATATGAAGAAGCGAATTAACATACCATTTTTTTTCTTTATCACCATTATTGTAAAGAAAGAAAGAAAGAAAGAAAAAAAAAAAAAAAAAGAAAGGGAAACCCCCCCATTCTCAGCTCCTTCCATATTTGGGATTTTTCTGCGCAAAATTCAATTTTTGCGAGGCCAGATCATAGCTTGCGAAGTGGACATATGCACAGCTAAAATAATTGGCTGTTACAATAATCATTGAAAAGGAAGCTGCTTAGACTTACTCTTGTTTTTTTTTTGCAGACATGAATAACACCGTTCCATTGTTGAAATTGTTCTTCTAGAGCACTTGATTCTACATTTGAAACGAACTGCTTTTCACACATAGTTGCTGTGTTGGAATGCGACAAGATTTACGGTAAGTTTTATACGTCATTATGGTTAAATAAAAAAAGGTGATCTCTTTAAGATGCAAAAAAAATAAAAGAGTAAAGTTACGCGCACACACACGAATTTTATCTATGCTAATGACGAGATAAAATTCGAAATTGAAGGAATTCAAAATTGATAATATATGATTAAAATAAAAATCAGGACAGGTACACAAATGTAAAGCGCCTTTTCGAACAACAATTTCATAATAAATATTTTCTTTTTTAAACAATTTTACAGGTATCTATATATACAATAGATTATCTAATAACCGTTAGAATATGAAACAATCAGTATAACGCATTTGTTACTGGCAAATGAACAATATGTATAAATATTTGTTATAAATAACAAATTTATGGTATTATTTTGTTCTAATCAAGCTCAAGAATCAAAGATTCTTTCGAGTGTCGATCTAAAGGTCTAGCCTAGGTTTTCTCATTTATAATGCTTGAGACCATTCGTGAGGGCTGAGAATTTTATAAAACTTAAGATTCTATTTTTATAATTATTTATAATTATTTATCTATTCTATATTCTATTAAAACTATAATATAAGACTTAACCTCCACTTACGTTTTGAGTATCTACAAATATAACGTATTCAGCTGCAAGATCATCATCAAGTATAAGCCGTTCTATAGCGTTTTCCCTTCTTTGGTCAATGTAACATCTTTGAATCCATGAAACACCTGGAGTATAGACTGTCTATAGGCACAATCAACAACTTGAGTAATAAGCCAGACTATGTAATCAACTATGTGCTTTCTTGTTTTTTTTAAATAATGAGTTTTCAATTGAATATGCCAAGATTCAATAAGTATTTTGATCAAATTGGTCATAGTAACAATTAATCTCTTTTATGCTTTGCCTCATTTATTTAAAGTCACACACACAGAATAAACACCAGACTCTTCTCCCCTTTTTCATCTTTTCTATCTCTTGGCTCGGATTAGTCGAGTCATATCTCAGGTTTTGACTATTTCAAGTATTATGTATGTGAAGGAACAAGAGAGTCTGTTTGGTCAAGTCTTTATGATGATTTATTATATAGTCTTATCATTACATAGTTTTTGATTTATCCACCTATTATTTTGTATCACTGGTTTCCAGTCGTCTTTATTTCATTATATTATTGTATCTCTGCAAGTGCAGCCATTTATATTTCATTGGTATAGATCAATACTTTTTATATGAGGGTAACTACATGGGTACAAAATTAATAGGTTACTTTGATAACTTGTAGCTAGCGTTCTTCACAGATCGGATCGGATCAGATGATAGGGCTATCCGCATCCGCATCTGCAAATATGGATATGGATGCGGATGCAGATGCAGATCGGATGGGTAGATGAAGTGTGTATGTATATTTTTTTTGTCAGAAATACAGTCGAAGTAGGAAGAACCGTCGTATTATAGTGAATCAATAAAAAGAGTCAAGTAATCTATAATAAGTTTTGATTTGGAATGTAAAAAAAGGTATTGGATATTATAAAGATTGTTATCGTGATTGATTTGTCTTTTCGTATATAAGTATATATAGCGCGATGGGTTTAGATTGGTTCAGAGTAAATATTGTACTTTAAACTGGTTCAAAGAAACAAAATAGAAGCATATTTTAATAAACGATGGCAATTGTAGAAAAGTACATGGTAATTTTTATTATAAATATAAAATAAATTAAATAAATCTGTAATGTAAAAGATAATATAGTAGGTGAAAGCTTTTTATGAAGAGAAATATAAAAAATAGGGAAAAGAATACAGGATTTTTCAGAAGAAGTTGACCATAGTGTTTTTGATTTCAAGGATGACGTTTTTGATTCTAAGGATGACGTTTTTGATTCTGAGGATGACGTTTTTGATTCCATGGAAGTTCTTTTTATAATCGCAGATGTTATTTTTGAATTCAAGGATAGTGTTTTTGATTTCAAGGATGACGTTTTTTAAACCATGGATGCTATTTTTAAGTTCAAGGATGGCGTTTTATT
Source organism: Circinella umbellata (assembly GCA_025093555.1). NCBI lineage: Eukaryota > Fungi > Mucoromycota > Mucoromycetes > Mucorales > Lichtheimiaceae > Circinella > Circinella umbellata. Next base: position 1,481 of record JAIWNF010000164.1, on the reverse strand, counting down.
AATCATGGATGGTGTTTTTTTATTTCGAGGTAAACGTTTTTTATATTCAAGGATAATATTTTTTTTTCATGGGTAATATTTTTATATTAAAGTTCAAGGTTAAATAATTCGAGTTCGATGTTTTTATTTTCGCAGATCGTATGTTTTTATTCGCATTCTACGTCATCAATTTCCGCACTAAACTATTTTTATTTCATGTTTGGCAGTGGAATATTCGCTCTCAGCCTTTTTTATTTCATGTTTGGCAGTGAAATATTCGCTCTCAGCCTTTTTTATTTCATGTTTGGTAATGGAATATTTGCTCTCAGCCTTTTTTATTTCATGTATGGTAGTGGAATATTCGCTCTCAGCCTTTTTTATTTCATGTATGGTAGTGGAATATTCGCACTAAACTTTTTTTATTTCATGCTTGGTATTGGAATATTCGCACTAAACTTTTTTTATTTCATGTTTAGTTACTAAATATTCACTGATGCGATATTTAATTATCATCACTTATAATATTTTTATTTTTATATATCATCTTCATTATATATAGTCTCTACAACATATAGTAATGATCCATATAAAAAAATAATCATTATTGAGCAGTAAAATAATTATGCAGAACAGAAAGCGGTTATTTAGCCACAGAAAAAAAAATACAAATGGGTCTGTTTTTTTTTCTTTTCCCACCTTATTCTTTCATTTTTTGATAAAAAAACACAAACATTTATTTCAATCTAACAATTGTAGAAACTATAATAAGATCTGAATTATATGTCTTTCTTTTGTGAGATATTTTTATCTTGTGAAAGAGGAAAAAAACGGAAGGACCAAATAGAGTTAGGTAGTATAAGGTTGGAGGAAACAAAATGGTAATTGTGTTCACGAAACATGAATATATTCAACATGGAAGAGAGGGACACTGACAATATAAGAAAAGGAAAGCATTCGATTCAAAATGATTTATGTGCCTGAAGGAACGGAAACGTCATAGTTAGAACAAAAAAAGTATACAAAAAGATATAAAACTAACAGTTGCTAAAACGTTCAAAACACGCATTGCTTTAGTACTCTATATAACGAGCATCTCAACCAACAATGTAGTCGACAATCGTACATCAATATTGAACACAATGAACATCAATCTATACTATCCTAAAAACAGTGTTACAAAAAAAGAACCAAAGAACAAGCAAACAAGAATATAATATTATACTTGTTTTCCAACTCACTAAACAAAGCTATTTTTAAAAGTTAAAAAGAAGACGTTACTTTTTCAGCAAGCTATAATATGTTTTCTACGCCAAATATTATTAATGGAACAGCACATGCTATCAAAGAAACACATGGATGATGAAAAGACAGAGAGTGAATAAGATATTACAACTATGAATTGGATTCCAAGTAGTGTTGTTGTTATGGCTAGCATATTATTATTATTATTATCATTAATGAAGTATATACATAAATTCTTTTGGATAATCGACTCTTTTTTG
>JAIWNF010000163.1:0-19908 GCA_025093555.1 Circinella umbellata | reverse complement strand
GAAGTTTTCGATCTACTATTGAAAATCAGTTCTCAGTTTTAGGCAGTAAATTTAATCGATTTAATAATAATCATAAGGCTACAAAAATGCACGATATAAAACATTACACTTTACAATTTAAAGTAGCTTGTTTATTAAAAAACATGCATAAATTTGTAGATGATTTTGGTATTAATATTCAACCTCATCATAATTATGGGAAACTAAAGGCTTTAATTTTCCTATTGAAGAGAAAATGATAGATATTGTTATATCAAATGAAATTAAAGTTAAAGAAAAAACTAAACGAATAGAAGAACTACAACAAAAATTACTATCAATGGAAATAAATGATAATGATGATAATGTAATTAGTGAAAATGAAATGGAGATTGATAATAATAGCTCTGATTCTGAATTAGATGTTTCAAAGGAATATAATAGAAATAAAAGAAAAAGAAATAAAGGTAAGAATAAAGCTACTGATATAAATAAATTTAGAAATAAGAATAAAAATGTATATGAAATTGAACGTATCATTGGTCATAAAGTTCTTGATAATGAATATCAGTTTTTAATTAAATGGAAAGATTATCCTGATAATGATAATAGTTGGATTTCTATTAATAAATTCAATCAAAAAGATATGTTAAAAAAATATGCTAATCAAAACCAATTAGTAATTACTTTAAATTAATTTGATACTCTACCCTATATAATAAAATAATTCATAATATTTAGTGTCTTTTTTTTAGTTATTAAGTAGCTTTTCAATAATTTTTCCAAGATTAATATTTCCACTATTACATATATAATTTTTTTTATATCTTTCTTTTGTTTTCTCTTTTCTCTCTTTTTTTCTATTATCTTTATAGAACTTTTTATTTTTTTTCTCTTTTTTGTGGTATATGAAGTTTACTATGTTTTGAACATAAAAAATCTGGTTTATTATCCCCAATATTTGTACGTATTTTCTTATGACACATATGCCCTTCATTTTTACCCCTTTTATGTATATATGTACAAACATTTTTACTTGTATTCAAATACCAAAAATAATTTGTTTTTGTAGCTTCAACTTTTTTTTCTATAATACTGGCCATCATTTTTTGTTTTTTTTCTATTTTTTCTACTAACATTTCTTTATCAAAATATTCTACCATTACTTCTTTCATAAACTGTTTAATAGAATGTTGCATAGAGTTTCTGTTTATTAAAAATTCAGTATTTAATAAAGTCATTGTTAAAAAATTATTGAATCTTTTAAAGGTTATCTTTCTTATAAAATAGAAATTCAATTTTTATTTAATTCTTAGTTGTTAAATTTTTTGTCAACTGCTACTTTTTTCAGAGTTTTAAATTTAACAACTAGTCTCCTCTGCTTACTGATTCTTAATATTTCTCAAACCTAATGACTTAACCAGCTTAAACAAGCTCAAACTTATGGTTTGAGCCGAGTTTTAGCTGGCTAATAAAAAAATATTCTATGTCCAGTGCGCGCGGTATTGATCCGCCAAAAATATTACGACACTATGATGTCATAGTCAAAAATAACAGTTACATCCATTTTCCTTTTTGGATTATTTTTGTGTTACTTCTTTCATAAAGATATTTGATTTTTATGATGCCACGTAGTTATATCCATATCACCATCACTTTACTATATTATCCATTTGAACACGTATACATTGCATAGTCACAAACACGTATTCAATCTACAATCATTCTACATATATTATTATTATTAGTCTTACATATATTTATCATCATTCATAATAGTTAGGAAAACATATAAATAGCTGTTCATAATTAAAACAATAAACATTATCTTTAAACTTATATTTTATTCTTTAATTATTATCTTTTGTTCTATTCTGTTTTCTATTGGCTACGGTATTGATCCACCAAAAATATTATGACTGTCGTATTTTTTTATTGATAAAACCACGGAGAGAGAACCACAAAGAGAGAATATAAATACGACGGATAATGTAACCACGAAGACTAATATAACCACACAGGTAATTATAACCACACAGGAAAAGACCACAAAGGTAATAGATAAAATGTAGGGTAGATAAAAGATGTCTTTTTATTTAATAAAATAATCTTATATTTATATGTTTTCTAAACTACTGCGGAAGATAATAATAATAATAAATAATAATGATATTGTTACTGCGGATGATGTTGATAATAATAAATAAATAATTAATAGTAATAGTAATACTGCGGATGATAATGAATAAGAAGAGAGCCGCAGTAAGAAAGCATAATCGTGTCGTAATATTTTTATGGCGGAACAATACCAAGCCAAATAAAATATAAATAATAAAAGGAAAATAAAAGAATAAAAGATGATGTTTTTATTTAATAAAATAATCGACTATTTATATATTTTCTAAACTACTGCGGATGTAAAGAATATAATAATGATGTATGATAATAATGATATTACTGCGGATGAATAATGATAATAATATTATGAATGATAATGATAGTAATATTAATAATATTACTGCGGATGATAATAATAAGAATAATAATAATGTTACTGCGGATATAGTAAGAAATAAGAAAGAAGCCGCAGTAAAAAGAAGTATAATCGGTATTAAAAATAACCGATCAATAATTACGACACGACAATGGCATGTCGTAATATATTTTGGCGGATAACACCGTAGCCAATTAGAAATAGAATAGAACAAAAGATAATAAATAAATAAAGTATAAGTTGAAAGATGATGTTTTTATTATATGAAATGTGAAGGAGTATTTATATATTTTCTAAACTACTTATAAGATATATGATAAACTAATAATGATAATATACGTGTTCGTGACTGAAGGTTGACTACGTGTTCGAATAATTATTATGATGATGTGACAGTGATATAGATTAACTACGTGGCAATATAAAAATAAAATACATTTACAAAAGAAGTATCACAAATGGATAAAAAAGGAAAATAGAGTTACTGCTATTTATGGCTACGACAATATCCCCTCCCCAGAATATTGTACGTCCTCGGACAATACAGCAAGATTACGAACAGCTTCAAGATGGCGACGTTCAGCAGCGCGTACAGCAGTAGGGTCAAACCATGGATCAGAAGAAAGAGCGGAATTAACATGGATAGGCCGCAAACGGTCAGTATGAACCCAAGAATTATAAATAGGGCCATTAAGAGCTTGTAATTGATAGACATGGTGATCAGGGTTGACAGCAATAACTTTGTATGGGCCTTTCCAATTATACTCAAGGCTAAACTTGTTTTCATGCCGCATTAATACATGGTCACCAACAGAAAAATTTTGCGGTTTGAGTACAGCATCCCAGATGGCCTTATCCTTAGCAGCTTGATTTTGTAATTTTTGTTCGGCAATAAGACGAGCTTCCCGTAATCGGCGTGCTTCAGGCACACGGCCTTGAACAATTAAAGATTCGCTAGGAGCAGATTCATTTACTTGAATAAAGGGAGGCAAAACATCACCAGGTAATTTAGGCTCGATACCATACACCAAAAAGTAAGGGCTAAAACCAGTAGTACGATGTTTACGGACTCGGCAAGCAAAGACAGCAGCGTCAACAAATTGGTCCCAGCAATGGATTTGGCCATGAGTATATTTACGCAACATTTGTTTTAAAACCTGGTTGGTACGTTCCACCTTACTATTACTGCGTGCATGAAAGGCACTAGTTCTTATATGATTAGTCTTGAGACGACCCAGATACAAAGCCAACACCTTTGACATGAAATTAGCACCACGGTCTGTTAAGATTTCAGCAGGACAGGAAAATGGGAGCACAATTTCTTCATAAATAAAATTGGCGATGGCTTCTCCAGTAGCATCAGGCACCGCACGAGCAATAGTCCAATTGGTGGCATAATCCACAGCCACAAGAAGCCAACGGTTACCATTAACAGTAGTTGGTAACTCACCAACGAAGTCTAAATGCCAATGAGAAAAAACTGGAGGAACAGCTAAAGGCTTCATTGGGGCATGATGAGTTTTCCGATCGGCATTAGCAGCAAGTTGACACTGAGGACAAGTAGCTAACCATCCTTGGATATCCGAGCGCATATCAGGCCACCACCATCTTTTACGCATCAGATCATAAACTGTGAGATTACCAGCATGGCCAACAGATTTATGAAAATCTTGGACCAGATCAGCACGACGAGCAAACAAAACATATCGCATTTCTGTGATTTCATTATCATTTTTTACCAAACGAAAGACTTGATTATCCCGGACTACAAACTTTTCTTTGTGCTTTGCTAACAGGTCCTTGTACATATGTGGCCAATTTTCTTCACCAAGGGCATAAAATTTTGGCCAATCTGATTCTTGGACAGACTTAACAGCATAAAGATAATCAGGCTCCAGAGACTTTTCATCAGTAAGACAAGTTGGACCATCCCGCCTTGATAACAAATCTGGAACATGGTTGTCACGACCTGGTTTATACTGTATATCAGGGTCATACAGTTCAATCTCGGCAATCCATCGGGTCAGTCTTGGTGTGGGCTTGGTTTTAGAACGGAAATATTTTAATGGATGGTGGTCAGAGAAAACTGTGTAACGTCGACCATCAATAAAGCAACGCCAAGTCCTTAATGAATGTAATATCGCTAGTAATTCTCATTCCTGGGCCGGATAGTTTCGTTCGGCAGCTGAAAGTTTTTTTGATTCGAAAGCCAAAGGATGTAGTTGACCATCATCGCCTTGTTGTAATAAAACAGCACCAACAGCGAAATCACTAGAGTCGGTTTCAATGATATAGGGGGCATCCGGATTAGGTGGCACCAAAATAGGAGCAGCAGTCATGCGATCTTTAAGTTTTTCAAAAGCCACTTGGCAATTATTTGTCCACGCAATCGCCCTTTTCTTCGCTCCTGTTCCTTTTGTCAATTCAGTTAACGGTGCAGCCAACGAAGCGAAACCTTTAATAAAACGACGGTAATGTGACGCCAAGCCGACAAATTGACGAACTTCTTGTACATTCGATGGAACTGGCCAGTCTTGAATAGCTTGTATTTTTTTTGTGGAGGGTAGAATACCACGCGCCGAAACTTGGAAACCAACAAACTCCAATTCAGTTTTGAAAAGGTCGCACTTTTTCAAATTGGCAATAAGTTTAGCTTTGCGTAAGCGTTCAAGGACACAACGTAAATGTCGATAATGGTCTTCTTTTGTTTTGCTATATATTAAAATGTCGTCAAGATACACCATTGCAAACTTGTCAATACAGTCGCCAAGCACCGAATTCATGGTTTTCTGAAATACTGGCGGTGCATTCATTAAACCAAAAGGAAGAACTACCCACTCATAGGAACCATACCGTGTATTAAAAGAAGTCTTTGGAATATCTTCTTTTCGGATACGTATTTGATGATAGCCACTTTTCAGATCGATACTAGAGTAATACTTGGCGCCATGAAGTTGCTCAAGGCACTCATCAATGCGAGGGAGTGGATGAGACATACGTTTTGTTACTCGGTTGGCGGCACGATAATCAATACACATTCGCATAGTACCATCTTTTTTACGGACAAATAATACCGGAGCACCCCATGGTGATGAGCTTGGTCGGATCAATCGCAAATCAAGTAATTCTTGGATCTGTTTACGCAGTTCAACCAATTCCAAAGGACTCATTTTGTAAGGGGGCCGAGAAATTGGATCTGCATCACCGGTGTCGATGACATGCTCAACACCACGATCAGGAGGCAAACCTGGAAGAGTATCTTGAAATACATCATCAAATTCCTTCACCAATGATTCAGCTGAATCTTGTATGGCAACACTGGCACTTGTATCATTGGGACGAACATAGCATAAGAACATATCATCAATCCCCTTGCTGCGTTCTAAACGCTGGACTTGACGATGTGATAGAAGATAAATAAGGTCAGGAATGTCACGCTTGTTGTGAGGACGGATAATATAATGTTGGTCATTCTTATTAATTCGCCATGTATCTAGCTCCCAGTCGGGTATTGGTTGTACGGTCTTGAGCCAATTACGACCAAGGATCACATCGAACTTTGTATCAAGAACATATGCATCCATGGTGTGTTTATATCCTTGTGCATCCAAAGGAAGACTAACTTGTTTGTTGATTGCCAGTACATGACCACCAGCCGTTTCAACCTCCCGATTTGAAACAGAACGACTTGTTAAACCAGCAGCAATCCTTGAAGCAACATATGAGCCAGAAGCGCCAGAATCAATCAACACTTTAACAGCACAATCACCACACGACATTAAATACAGAGGTAAATCAGTTTCTTTTATTGAAAGTAAGGAATTAAAATAATGTTTATCTTCATCTAAGGTCTTTTGTAACATTGTAGAGTCTTCATCTTGATCATCGGATAAATCGATAAGCTCGCCTTCAGGAACTACTGGCACCTCATCTTGAACAACGTTAAGGGATGGAATGGAACGCGGCAGGACTCCCTTTAATCCTGACGCACTTGGCCTTTTCCCTGGTATGACCGTCCTTGATGTTGATTATTGGATCGACCTTGGCGACGAGGAGAAGAGCAGAAACGAGCAATATGACCAAAGCCACCACAATTATAACATTCCCGATCATTATTGTTACTACCACGAAAATTATTATTACCACGCCAATGATTATTAACACTGCGTCCTGATGAGCGCCAATTTGATTCTTGTCTTCGTGAACGAATGGCATCCAAGTCCATAGGTGCTACACCAGAAGAACGGAGGTATTCAGGAGCGGATTGTTGATGTTGATGTTGCACCGACAGAGGATGATGATTATTTTCGGATAAAATATTTTGACTTCGTTGTTGTGCAGCTTCGACTGCTAAGGCCAAACGCATTGCATCATCGGTTGTTAAGGGGAAACGTGTCATAACTTGAAGACGAATAGTAGGTTGTAACCCTCGTTGGAATCGATCCAGTGCTTCTTCATCCACCATTGACGGTACCGAAGACCAGGCTGCTTGAAATTGTGATACGTAGTTTGCTACAGTACTTGTTTGAACAAGGGACGCCAGACGATCATGAGCCAATTGTAAGCGATTTGGGGGGCTAAAGTTCGCCAAAAATCTTTTTTTAAATACTGACCATTCATCACAGTCTCCCATTAATTCTTGTTGTCTCCACCAAGTGTCAGCTTCATCACGCAACAAGGTTGCAGCATAATCAGACCATTTGTGCGAGCTCAAATCGGCCATCTCAAGATATCGTTCAACAGAGCGAATCCATCCAGTAGCGGCATCTAGTCCACGGTCACCATGATACGTGTCAGGTTCACGTATACGAGCATGGAAGGTAGGTCCAGAGCTTTGTTTTTCCAACAACTTGGTCAATGCTTGCATGATAACTTTATTTTCTTCTGACATTTTTAATACTGGATCTTCAAAGGTAATTTCTTGTTTTGTTGTAAAGGTTTCTTGTTCTAAGTCTATTAGTGGATCGTTATTACTTGTGCGGTATTCGTGAAAACTAGGTACGTTCTTGTATTTATCTGGTGAATAGACTTGTTTGGACATAAAAAATATATATATATATTTATATTATTTAATTTCTGTCGCTACCAATTGTCGTAATATATTTTGGCGGATAACACCGTAGCCAATTAGAAATAGAATAGAACAAAAGATAATAAATAAATAAAGTATAAGTTGAAAGATGATGTTTTTATTATATGAAATGTGAAGGAGTATTTATATATTTTCTAAACTACTTATAAGATATATGATAAACTAATAATGATAATATACGTGTTCGTGACTGAAGGTTGACTACGTGTTCGAATAATTATTATGATGATGTGACAGTGATATAGATTAACTACGTGGCAATATAAAAATAAAATACGTTTACAAAAGAAGTATCACAAATGGATAAAAAAGGAAAATAGAGTTACTGCTATTTATGGCTACGACAGGCAAAAACAAAAAAAAATTATTTCAAATGATGAAATATTATATATCGACAACTGCAGGATTTGAACCTGCGCGGGCAGAGCCCATGAGATTTCTAGTCTCACGCCTTAACCACTCGGCCAAGTTGTCGTCTATTTCTCCTCTTCTCCTCACTTTTTTAGGAGGTTACACAAAGAATACTCCCTTTTACAACGAAAAAAATCAAAAAAAATCACAAAAAATAGTAAAAAATATAACAACATCACCAGGACAATCTGAAAGGTCCATAGAACCAGCACCCACCGAGATCCCAGTCGAAAACGAACAATTGTCTCCTGACATTTCGCCATTCCCATCATTCCCATCAACAAACGAAATTAATTTTGAATCAATTTTCTCATCTCTATCCCAACCCAAACGTTCGCTCTCAATTGACCCACAATCACGTATAACAGCAACCCCCGTAAAAAAATACAAAACCTCAGCACTACGTTCAACAATTCCAACCGAAATTACTAGTGTAATGGGCAAAACAATAACAAAAAAAAGTACTGGTAAAAAAGCAGCTCCAGTAGGTATTCCTATTGCAACCCCAAGTACAAAAATTCCTGTTTCACAGGAATTAATTAATAATTTAGAACGAGATTTCTCCGCCGCTCAAGCAAACATTAAATGCCCCAATGACATATGTAAAAAGAAGGGTAAAATCATTATCCTCGATGGTGCAAATAATCCAGCTTTTGAACCACCAACACCTATCTATAAATGCACCTCCTGTTATAAAAAATATGCACACACACGTATATTAGACCTTATTACAGCAGCAATTCAGGCTACTAAGAATAATAAAGTAATATTGGGTAAAGAAAAAATAACAACTTCTACTGGTGGAAGTAGAACCCCAACTGGAACCCTAAATTCTGATCAGGAAATGGACCACGTTCTGCATCTGCAAAATCAGGTAACCACACCACCAACAGCCAACCAACAAGAAAAAAGTTGGGCTGACCAAGTAGAAGATTTAACTACTGAAAAACAATCAGTTGACATGGAGACAAATAATAACTTTCTCCATTTGTACCCTAACCTTCCTGATTTTCTTCAGGATATATACAAAAAACAAGAAACAACAGACAAAAAAGTTTCAGAATTAACAGAAGCACTTTCTAACATGGCACAAATTATAAAAGAAAATGCTACTTTAAAAATAGAACTTGAAGCTGCTCGTGCAGAAATTGCACTTTTAAAAAATAAACAGGTAACACTTGATCCAACACCATCCACCAAAAAAGCACTCCGACCAACAATCCAAATTTTGGATAATGAAGATGATGGACTAGCACAATCAAAACATGCACCACCTCCAGCCCAAATTCAACAACAATTAAAAAATAATTATGCTGCAGCAGTAACTCGTGGTATTAAAAAACAACCCATCAAGAAAAGAAGCATACCATCCAAACGTGCAAAAGAAATTGCTGCACGCCATCTTACAGCAGTACCTGAAAGCCAAGGCTTTCAATTTATGTATGTGCCATGCCGTCATCGTATGACTATTAAAGCCATGCGACAAATCCTGCGTACCTTACGGGTTGATAACTCCCGTATCTTGGATGTTCATTTTCCTGATCGTCAGGTAGCAGCCCTGCTCATTCACAATGACTATGCTCAATCTCTTACAGAAATCCTTGAAAAAGAAGGTATTCAGGTAAAAAAAGAATTTGATCCGCTTGACCCTAGTATTTTACGGGATCAAAAACTCGCAGACTTGACTGATGAAGAACGGTTTGAAAAATACAAGAATTACATCACAAAAACTTGCTCAAAGCACTCCAATTTATCCGCACGCCAGTCAAATTTGCAGTAGCTCGTAATTTTTATAAAAACTCATGGATTACAGTAGAAGAATTAGCATCATTTCTACCAACATATAAAACACATGAGGATCGAATTTTAGACGCCAAACGTCTTTTAAACGATGATACCAAAAGTATAACAAGTTCTCGACCTGTCTCACCTAGCATGGAAATCGACGACGAAATCGAAGCCGGCTTACATAATACTACCAGCACTTCCACCACTCCAAATAATTAAAAAAAAAGTATAAGTATATAAAACAAAAAAAAAATGAGTAATATAACAATATCCCTTATAAATATCAACGGTCTCGTAAAACAGACCATCAATACAATTACTAATAGTTTACCTACCTCATCATTAATATTTTTAACCGAAACTTGGTTGTTATCACCAAGTCGGTATCCAACTAACTGGTTTCAACACCACAATTACGCTCTCCCTGTAGAAAATTCCCATCGTGGTAAAATGGGTATAACATTATTAACTAATCCCTCTTTTCCTTATCCCATACACGTACTTCCTACAATTTCTCCCTATATTCTTTCCTGTAAAATAGAAAATCTTACCATCCACTGTCTCTATCTTCCACCATCCAATCTCACCCCCATTGAAGCTCTAGACATAATTCAATCAATCCCCTTATTAACATCCTCTGATAATAATCACGAAAATACCATTCTTTGTGGCGATTTTAATGCTCGACATAAAGAACTATTAGGCGATCAACGAACTACACCTCGTGGAACAGCATTTGCTAATTGGATTGAAGAACAAGGATTGTATTGTTGGAATTCCCAACTTACATATGGAATGCCAACATTTATTAAACAAAGAAACAATCGAATAGAAACAAGCATTATTGACTGGATACTTAGTACTGAACCTTTGGCAAATGTGACAATGACTATTGAATCTGAAATGGATCTTAAATCCGATCACAAGCCAGTTTGCATTTCTTTCACCATGGATAGACCACCACCATCCCGAGAAAATCATCCAAGGCAGCTTTGGAACCTTAGTAAACTATATGACGAGGAACATCAACAAAAATATAAACATTTATTTATAGAAAAAATCGAAACTGTTCATGTCCAAATCAAAAATGCTATCAACACTAATAATATTGCTAACCAACTGACCGACTGTATTCATACATCATTAGATAAATCAGTTGGCCGTAGAACACCACGACCACCACAGGTAAAATGGTTTTGGAATGAAGAATTAGAAACTGCATTTCAGGATCGTGAGCAATGCTATCGCCGAAAAATAAAAGCTACTGGTATCCAACAGGGTGTATGGAATATAAAACACAAAGAAGCATCAAAGCAATTTGACTCTTTAGTTCAAAAACGAAAACGACAAGCATGGAATAATTTTATTAATAAATTATCCAATGATGAATTATCAAACACAACAGCAACAATTAAACGTATCAGGCAAAATAGGGTAGTTAATCCAACTTTTTCGGATATGGCTGGCCCTGAAGTAGCTGCCAATAAAATGTCACAGCAACTTGCACGTACATTTTTAGGTAATGCTCTACCAAGAGTAAGAGCTAATCCACCCCCACCTCCAATCGTTCCCCATCTAATTGATAATCATGATAATATTTGTCCTTTTACACCTGAATTAATCCAAAATGCTATCCAAACTGTTGCTCGTAAAAAAGCACCAGGCATGGATCATTTACGTGCTGAAATGCTTAGCCCAATTACAGAATATTTAACTAATCCACTAACCGACCTTTTTATTTTGTGTTGGAAATGGTCTAAAACACCTGATAGTTGGAGATTGGCTCAAGTTGTGCCAATATATAAAAAAGGTGATGCTAATGATCCTGCTAATTATCGTCCAATTAGTCTTTTATCTGTTCTTCGTAAAATTTTAGAAATATGTTTACAAGATGAATTACATACTGCTTCCCCTGATATAGATATTAGTCAAGGTGGGTTTCGAACCCAACATAGTGCCTTGGATCAAGCTCTTTGCTTACATGAACTTTGTCTTCGTCATCGATTGGATCATGATAACAATAGTCCAGTTTTGGCCGCATTGGACATCCGATCCGCGTACGATACAGTAGATCGTGCTATTATATGGCACGCTCTTGAACCTACAGCTTCTCCGCCTCTACTTGGTTTACTACAGAGTCTTTTTGATAACGTATCAATTCAAGTACTATTATCCGGTACTACATCAAGATCTTTTTGGCCTGCCACTGGTGTTCTTCAAGGATCAATTTTGTCTCCTCCTTTGTATTCTATATATATTAACTCTTTACCCCACTTTCTTCGTTCCCCTTCTTCTTCCTCTATTTTGTCCAATTTATCTAATTCTGATTCTGATTTTCAAGATACGCCTATACTTTCATCCCGTCAACGTCCTCATCGGCTGGTTTGTGGTAAGTGGATTAATGCACTTTTATATGCTGATGATGTTGTTTTAATTGGTGATAGATACAATATTCAACAATTATTAAACCGAGCTGAAGAACACTCATATCAACTTGGCTATCGCTGGAATCCCAGTAAATGTGTAATTTTACAACAACCAACCAGTCAAAATACCAACCCTCTTCCACCCCTCTATTTATATAATCAGCCAATTACAACCGCATCAACATTTGTCTACCTTGGTATTCCGTTTAATGCCAGTGGTTTGATCAACAATCAACAACTTTTACAACGCAACATTGCATCAGCACTTACAGGTATGCGCACATTACGAACAATTGGATGTAATCCATATGGTTTCCCTCGTCACCTTGCCGTTAAAATATATAAACAATTCATAAGACCACGTTTTGAATATGGATTAGCAATCGTTCCTTTTCTCAAAAAAGAAATCCAACAACTTGAAAAAGGACAAGACCAGTGTCTTCGCTATATTTTTGGTGGCCATGCAAAATCATCCACTATTGTTTTTCGCCATATGGCCAATCTACCAACAATGGATGAACGTGTACATACATTAGGCGCTAAGTACCTTTCACGTGCATTTTATTTGCCAGAAGATGCTTTACTGACTGAATTACGACCTATATTACGAGATAACCGCCATCGATGGAAGCAATTACAAAAATACAATGAAATTTGGAAACTTTTACCTTTACCACCTGAAGATGCATCGCCACGAGATCTCAAATCGACCATCCGCAATTTTCGCACCACCAACCTCAACAAATTACAACAAGGCCCTAATGCAGGTGTCCTCATAAAAGCCTGCCGTTCAAAACTTGGAGTTGATCCAATATTCTTTTTGCCAATGACATCTCGGGAACGTAGCCGCCTACTTTGCTGGCGAATGGGTTGGCTACCAGGAAAACCGATTCAATGTACTAATTGCAATAATCACCGCACTAGTCGTCACCATCTTATCGAATGTCTTGATATTGCATATCAACTTGACTTACCACCTGATACACTACCTAATCCAATCGACCACCTCCTCAACAAACTCCCCCGTAAACCACCATCCAACCCATAAACTATATTATTTTGGCAGCAAACATGGCCAAAATTAATGGTAGCACTCGAACAACTTGATAAGGTATGTCATCCCGATCCAAATGATGATATACCACCTGATCCCGAACTTGGTCAACAATTTGTAGACTGGTTAACACCACCACCTCCATTTTTACCATCTTACGATCCATCTTTAGACTATATTCTTCACCTTTGATCCATTTTCCTTTTAATCCAATCCTACTTCTAAAATTATCCCTTATTTCTTATTATATACTATATATATATCTTCCCTAAAAAAAAAAAAAAGAACAAAAACATATGAATAATTAATAACACAAAAAACAAAAACAAAAAAAAAAAGAAATTATATTTATATCCATTTTTATTACTAACAGCTCCGCTTTTTCTATTTTTACGCACAGACCACCGATGAGGCTTGACACATGAAAGCTTAATTTTGATTTTGCATAATTTTTCTTTTCCCTATTTCTCTCTGGTCCCTACAATTGTCTTTTTCTCCTTTTTCCTTTGTCATATAAGGGTCATTTATCTTTCCTCTCACTGTTAAATAATCAATGATATTTTAACTTGCATTTTGGGACAGGCATATGCTTCATAGAGCGTGGCCCCATAAAAAATCCCATCAATAAAATAAACAGTTTCATCTCGGCCAAGTTATTACTACAATTTTTTAACTACAATTCTTTTTTATTATAACTTATTTATTTCCTATTATGTTTTTCAAACCAAAATAATAAAATCATCTAAAAATAATGCACCTCTGCTACCAATGTTTTACTTTTCTTAAACGATCTCATGACTACTATACATAATCTTGTAAATACCTTCTCTCATGAAAAAATACTGTGACATCTACTATATGGCCTAAATTTTCATCTAATTGATTCTTTTGCATTATGGATTATGGATTCAATCCCGAATTTTACGAAACGGATTCGGATTGCAATTCTCTAATCCGTAGACAATCCAAATTTTCGAAATAGTGCCAGTCTGATCCGGATCGGTCTACTAAGAACCCTAATATGTACAGTACAAACACTTTTACTTGTATTCAAATACCAAAAATAATTTGTTTTTGTAGCTTCAACTTTTTTTTCTATAATACTGGCCATCATTTTTTGTTTTTTTCGTATTTTTTCTACTAATATTTCTTTATCAAAATATTCTACAATTACTTCTTTAATAGAATGTTGCATAGAGTTTCTGCTTATTAAAAATTCAGTATTCAATAAAGTCATTGTTAAAAAATTATTGAATCTTTTGAGGGTTATCTTTTTTATTTAATTTTTAACTTGTTAAATTTTTTGTCAGTTGCTACTTTTTTCTGAGTTTCAATCATAACAACTGGTCTTCTGTCCTATTTAATCAGGCCACTAGTTGCTAAGCATAGTACTCGTTGAGTTTAAAAAGTTTATAAAATTGTGATAATTTTATCATGTAGATATAATTAAAAAAAATTTATGGCTCTTCCTGCTAAAGAACTCGAAACGCCTGTGTGTGAAACAGGCACTGCACCATCTACAACATTTGTCTCCCCTACTCCAGTTCTTACCTGGGCTAGAGTAGTTCAAGCAGAGCATGTTCCCTTAGTACATGTTCATCAACAAAATAATGACAATGATCCCAAGGCAGTTATCTATCATTCCCGTGTATGGCGAGTAGGACATAACTCTGGCAGTGTCATTTTCGACATAAGTCCCTGCCCTGGCTTTGTTAATAAGGCTATATTAAAGGCCATGACTATATTCCCCAAGAACCATGGCATTCTAATTCATTGAGAAGAAAAACAAGTTTACCTAGAAGTTAACCTAAAAACAGATAAAGAAAGAATACATGCTCTCTCACAAGGCATTCAATTCTCTTCGTTCATTACTATTCATACTGCTATAGCTTTAGACAAGAACGTGAAAATTCAAAAAGTTCATATCTTTAACCTTCTTCTCCTTGATTAAGACGAGTTAGAAAAAGGACTGCATGAGACACTTGGGTCTTATAGTAAAATCTTAGATGTTGGGATTAATCGTGATCCTCAAACCAAGGCCTATATGGGCACTGGCTTTGCTGTTCTAGACATTCAAGAATGTACACATAAAACTTATACAAAACTGGATCACCATGTCCCTTAGTGTAGTGATCGTGATGACCTGATCTATGTTAACTTCGATCAGATGCTATTATACTGCTCTCGGTGTCATGAAGTAGGACATGCTTAAGACAACTGTCTAAGAAGCCAGCAGAATAATCAAGGATGTTTTAAATGTGGTGATAAAACTCATTTCGCTGACACCTGTCCTTTTGCCAAAGCTAAAGAACAATGGATACCTGGTGGCAGCAAGTGCAACTGCCATAAAATCAATAGTAGTAGCAAAGACCCTTCATCATCTTTACTTAAATCTAAACATACACCTGCTTCTAAACCTAAGCAACCTCCCAACAAGGTAGTTTACAGCCACAGGGTAATCCAGTTCCTACTGATCATATTATTCCTCCACACAATACTAATGAGATACCACCACCAACAGGCAACTCTGGTACTATGGTTATTGATGAGCTCACTGACAGTGAAGAGTACTGTAAACTTGGTTACATCGAACAAAAAATGGATGAAGCCATTCTATCGTTTATTAATATTGACCATAACCAAACTGATGAAAACATTAGAGAACAAGCTCGCCTCATTAATTTGGACCATAATTAGATGGCCCAATTACATATTCTAATGCCGGACAAACTTTAATACACGACACCAATCTTAATCTAGAATGGCAAGCCATTCTCTTTATTATCTTACAATACAAACTAGCTCATTTTATACCAGAATACAAAGTACAAACTCCTAATCAAGAACTACAACATGTTGGTGTCACCACACGATCCCACAGCCAACACCAACATCCAATACCAGCAATTCTGCTGGGCATCAATAATATAGTTTTAAGAAAAAAAATTTACCAAATTAATATGATATTAAATAATAACAACATATCAATCGCGTCCATCAACTGTAATGGACTTCTCACTCACACTAAAAACCAACTTATTCGACACCTCTGTGCTCAACAAGCACAGATTATCACTCTTCAAGAAATACACACTGTCGTATGGATGGGAAATATGAATAAAATAAGGTAAGATAAAAGTAGATGGAAATAGAAATGGATAACAAAATATAAGTCTTGTGAGAATCGATTAGGTCTTTTATTATATGAATAAAGTATCAAGATAAAAAGATAATTTTATATTATTTAATTTTAAGTCTATATTTATATTCTTTGGTATATAATTTCCCTATCCTACGATGATGGGTTCACTTGCTGTTTTAGTTTCAGTATATTGATATATGATATGTTTTATATTATTATTATTAGTATATGATTGTGATTAGTATATTATTATTGTTATATGTTTCATTTGGTGTAATAGCGCATGACTGATTATTGTATACTTACAATCGGGTTCTATCAGCCAGTTTATGAGGAAGCGTAATAGTTAAGATATTGGTAGAAAGAAAAGGGGCTGGAGAATATATATGATAAAAACGAATTACTGTTTCCTGGTTGTCAGGAAACCCTTTATTTATATACGTCGAAATATCAGGGGCTAATTTACATCTAACTAATATATATCTAATATCAATGATCAACATTTCTATATAGAATAACTATCCTAATATTTCTATATCCAACCATGTGCTCAACTATGCTATCATCTATCCTTAGTATTCCGCAGATAAGCATGTAGATCAACAACCTTATGGTTGAATATATCATCGTAATGGTCTTACACCATTACATTCTCCCCCATCTATATAACGTCCACCCATCAATGTAAGAGTGCTGGGGTATCTCGCCGTCAATCCGTCGACATCGTCCAAGTACTTCTCGATTTGCGTCAGTTTCGTACGTCATCCTTGATTTGCTAGCATGTTGTCAATGCGTCGATTTGCAAGTAGGATATACACTGTCCTTAGTGAATTGTCTAAGTAATATCGTATGCTGGAACCCTTCACAGCAGTGACGGAAATGTTTTTCGTCAACCTAATCGTCTGCTTCTATCATCCAATATTATCTAAAATCCAAAATCGTCGAAGCAATAGCAAGCCGGGTTTAGGCCCTCCCCCCTCAATATAACGTCTTGAGAAAGGAACAGAGAATGAGCAAAAAGCATCTGCAGCATTACTGGCTAAAAAAAAATTGTAGAAAAAGAATCGTCTTTTCAAAAGAGAGTGAAGTAAAAAAATAAAATAAAATAGTCTCTTTTTTTTTTTTGTAACACCAAAACCAAAGAGGAAAAATAACAATAAAAAAAAATACTTAATAAATATTTTTATCGTCTTCATAATTGTTTTGGTGGTCGTCCCCGTCGTCGCTTAGGTGGAGATACATCATCTCGTACATCCTTAGCAGGTTGTTGCTTTGAAGTAAGATATTCTTGCAATATTTTTGGAGCATTTTCCAAATGCGTCGCTGGTTCCCAAGTAGCTTCATGTAATGGATAGCCTTTCCATTTTACAAGGTACTGTAGCTTGTTTCTTCGTATACGATCGTCAAGAATAACTTCAACTTCAAATTCATCGTCAGAACTATTGGTAATCACAGCAGGAGGTCGTTCAGGTCGTCGATCCTTATCGTCTGGTTCCAAATATTCCTTGAGAGCACTAATATGAAAAACATTATGTGCTTTAATCGTCGCCAACAGATCAAGCTTATATGCAACTGAGCCAATCCGTTTTAATATTTTGTAAGGACCAGCCCACCGTGGAAGCAGTTTCTTAGTTGGTGCATTGGAATAAACATCAGGATTAAGATGTGCTGTCTTAACTAAAACTTGATTTCCAACTTCAAGCACCAAATCACGTCGTTTCCGGTTAGCATACATAGCTTGTCGTTCCGTTGCTTCTTTAATAGATTGAGTAACGTCGATCCGAATGGCATCCAAACGCTTAGCAAGGGCATCAGCATATGCATTATTTACCGCGTCATCACCTTGTCGGAGTGCTGGTGATACATATCGTCCCAAATCTGCATAAAAAGGCGTCAATTTTATTGATGCATGCTTGGTATCATTATATGTATGTTCCAACACAGGAAGCCATTCGTCCCAATCCTTCTGATTATATGCCACGTAACGTTGTAGCATGTCTTCAAGACTACGGTTTGTGCGCTCAGTCTAGTGTTCTTCACGGATCGGATCGGATCGGATGATAGGGCTATCCGCATCCGCATCCGCAAATACGGATGCGGATGTGGATACAGATGTTCGGATGCGGATGCGGATGCGGATCGGATGGGTAGATGAAGTGTGTATATATATTTTTTTTTGGCAGAAATACAGTCGAAGTAGGAAGAACTGTCGTATTGTAGTGAATCAAAGAAAAGAGTGAAATAATCTATAATAAGTTTTGATTTGGAATGTAAAAAAAGGTATTGGATATTGTAAAAACTGTTATCATGGTTAATTTGTCTTTTCGTATATAAGTATAATACAGAGGAACCCCGTTAATTTCATATTCGTTAACTTTCACGTTTTCATTAATTTCACAGAAATTCAGGGAATGGAAAAATTGACTTAATAAAATTTTCACATTCTCATTTATTTCACTTTCAATGTAAGCAGGGGGGTTGAAACCTTAACGGGAGTAATATATGTATTTATGGAAATTATACTATGCAAATATGTATTTACTTTATTACAATGTATTAGTGAATAAAAAAAGAGAAATCCCAGTTATTAACCACACAACATAAAATAATCACATTTATATTCAAATTATCCCGAAAAAAAAGAGTCCAATGAGCTTTTCCGTGTGAACATCTTGTTTTGGAGCTTATCACGTAAAACACGCAACTTAGCAGCTAAACCGGGAACTGACTCGTCGTCATCATTAGTAGCTTCTATAAAATCCAGCAAAGTATCTATATGAAAAATTTTTTCTTTTGTTTTCATAGGTGTTGGAACTAGTGCTGTACTAGTAGTGGTTATAGCTATATCATATAAATCGTCAACAATTCCATCTTGACTGCTTGTTCTACTTTCGGCTTCCTTTTCCTTTATTATATGCTCAACAATTTCATCATCAGTAAGATTTTGGTGCACCAAATTTTTTTCTTCTTCTGGGTCAAAGTCAATTGATGATAAGGAAGCATCTTAACCAAAGATAATACTTGAGTGAGCCGAAATACATTTTTGTGACAATATAACATCAGCATTAGACAGGGGATCATCGGTAACAGAAGGATTTTGAAGAGTATTACGAATAAGTGTTGATCGCCAACAGTTTTTTATAGTATCCATGCTAACGTCATTCCATGACTTTTTAATCCAATGCATTCCATAAAGTTGATCGATGCGGAACAGCTGTTCAGGAGAGTGAGTTGTAATCCCTCTGTTTCTCAAAGCTACTTCCATGTATGCGCGTTCATATTGTCGAGCTCTACAAGATATTATTAGTAACAATAACTTGGTAGAAGTATTGAAATTACGGGTGGTGTGTACAGGATCAAAAACTTACTTGAAATGTGCTTTAAATGCTTTTATAATTCCACCATCGAGTGGTTGAACTTTGCTCGTAGAATTTGGCGGTAAAAAAATAAGTTCAATGTTAGTTGGAGAGTATTCTACACAATGGCCACTGAAGTTATCCAAGAGAAGAAGCACATGTCTAT
>JAIWNF010000162.1:0-20004 GCA_025093555.1 Circinella umbellata | reverse complement strand
ACTATAAAATACATAAGCATCTGTTGTAGCTGAATAAATATATCTACTTATAAATTTAATATAAAACATCCACACCGGCTGCAATGCAAGATAATGATCCCAAGCATACAGCTAAAATTGTACAAGAATGGTTACAAAACAAGATTTTAAGGTCATGGAATGGCCTCCCCAGTCACCTGATTTGAATCCAATTGAAATATGTGGGCATTATTAAAAAGAAGACTTATAATAACTATAATAAGCCAGCTGCAAATTTAGATGAGTTATTTGAGCGTTCATCCAAAATTTGGTATGATATTACAGCTGAAGAGTGCCAAAAATACATATATACAATGCCACGACGAGTAGAACAAGTTATTCAGCAAAAAGGATTATGGACAGACTACTAAAATAAAAATTATTTATCATTATTTCTAATATTTAAAAGGTGCTCACAAAAAGTGTTCGTCAGTATATTATCTTTGGTAGCTGTTTTTTAAAAAATATTATTATTTAATCTCCGCTTCCAATTAAAATTCAGATTCATATTTAATTTGTGATTCTTTTGGTATATATTATGTCTCTTTGGTGTTAGTAGTTACTGAGATAGAGAAGTAAGAAGAGAAAAAGTGATAGAGTGACGAACACTTTTGTGAGCCAGTGGAGATATGGTTACCTGTAGTACCAAAAGTAATAGTTGGTGATTCCAAGGGAGAGAAAGTTGGAATCATTGGTATAACGCAGCAGTAAGTCCTTTGGCTTATTTTTGTTGGGCATTATTCAAAGAAGGATTAGTATTAAGTGATCCCTCTTGGTCAATTTCTATGTTGGGAGATGGTAGTGCTGAAGAAAAATCGTCATCACTGTCTTGATCAGCATTACCAAATAAACTGCTTGAACTGAAGACCAACACCAAGTGAACCTTCATTTAATTCAGGTGGCACCGCACCGAACCTGTTGTGGAACCTATATGTTGTTACTGAGCTACCTCAACTACTTCTTATTGGGGGCAGTTGATAGATAGATGACCATAATCTCCATAAAGAGAGCAAGCTTGAACATTATGAGACTTGGCTTTAGGATAGACTTCTTCTTCGTGTGTATCTTCATGGCATATATGACAATATGGAGGAGAGCCTTTCCAAAAAGCTCTGACTTTTATGATTAAGACTAGGGTAAAGCAAAGTATGTGTTGACAATGGTTCATCAGAGTATGTAACATTGAGGGAGATATATCCTTGGCCCATAAAAAAATTATGAGGAGTAGACAGGAAAAGACTAATGTCTAAGATGCATCCATAGGGTTGAAGTATATATGTTGAATAGCTTGAATCAAATCATTTATTGGAACGTGAGGGAGGTCATATAAGTTGATGATAATCAAAACCAGAGCCTTTATGTAATGCAGGAGTACCAAGGATAGTTTTGACCTTTGATGATAAACCAGTAGTAGACAAGGTTGGACGTTGACCAGTATCGCGTGGTGTGATTTCAATGCCTACTTGTTTATCTTTGAAACGAAGTTGAACACCAAGAAGATGAGCTGAATGAAATTGTTTGATGGCATTGAAAATAGTAGAATGATTCGTCATAATTGATGTTGTTTCAAAAAAAACAGACTGAGACGATTAATTGAGTGAGAATAATCTGTAGTTTGTATGTGTTTTCCAATATCAAGAGGTGCAATATCTCCAGATGATGAATAAATAGAGCGATAGATGCTTCTGGTTATTTAATGCATTGTTTTGGGGCGATTATTATTGTTAAACTTGTTCGCGTATTGAGAATTGTTTTTATTGTGTGTGCATTGATGTTTTTTTTAAATCATATGCAAAAAAGGAATGAACTGATAGTAATAAATGAGAAAAGAAGCTACAGTATAAAAAAAAGTATAATTAGTATTTGTTATATCAATCAAATATAATAAAATAAAAGAGACGTTAAAAAAGTCAACGAGACCCAAAAGAACAATAATTGAACTGAAGTTTATTAAAATAAAATATTATCTCTATTTATATGAATCTTATTATCAGTAGGATATATTGATATGTGTATACGTAAGATTTATATTTGTCATGGTCGCGTGAATTATGAATATAAGATTAGACTTTGAGCGGTTGACGATATGATATATCTACGCAGCTGTAACCTTATATCATTATAGAAGACAGACTTCTGTGTTCTTATAAATCATGGTCCAAATAGGGAAATACACGAAATGTCAGCAAAGCATAATTAAAGATACGTCATACTTTGTTTATTTTTATTTTTTTTGTAGAAGAAATTTATTGTCCCAAAATTAGGATGTGTGAAAGAAATTCTATATATTAACCAATTACTAAAGAGAGAAAAAAACTAAGTTATTAAAGAAATAATGTAGGAATATGATTAATTAAACATGCTGGCTGAATGCGTGTTATTGTTCCAAATGGATTTTACGAAGGTGAAGAATTGTTTTGGCCATGACACCGGTTGACCAGAAGGTTGTTTGGTGAAAGACAAATTGCCAATGAGCGGACCAAATTTGTAATAGAGTGGTGGCAATAATGTCAAAAAACGTAAGGTTGAATTCAGGACGTACTGATAAATCAGGCAGTGAAAAAGAGATGATGTGATCAATGGTGAGCTCATGAGGAGAGACCAAATAGCGAGATGCAATGTTTTTCCAGACTGATTGTTTGATAGAACATTCCCACACAAAGTGTTGAGGTGTATCAGTTGATTCACAGAAAACACAGGTAGGTGTGGTAAATACGTGTGGTATCAGTTGATGGAGGCATTGTTTACAAGATAGTTCTTGATGCAATATGCGCCACCAGATTGTGTGTGCCCTATGTGGAAAAGAACTATTCCAAAAGGTTTTCCACTTTGCTTTAGAAGCACGGGATACCAATCAGGCAACTGATTGAAGTGTGGTAAGAATTGTGCGCGATATAGTTTGGTAGTAATATTGATAATTGGAATATTATTAAGAAATTGTGCGGATATAAATAAGGTTATGGGTTGCTGGATAGGAAGCGTAGTAGATGATGAGTCAATTAGGCAAGAAAATTCGTGTGTCAAAACATATTTGCCAGCATCCAAAAGGTCAAAAAAATCTTTTACTCGATGCTGGTGTCGTCTGCATTGTTGAGGGTTACATCGATGTAGCTGTTGTGTTGGTACGTTGTACTGAAAGGCATCTTTTACTAATATTTCGTGCCACAATTGTTGATGGTGTAAGAACTCTTGATGCGATATATCGTGACCTTTGACAACAATAAAAGAAAGGGGAAGTCACGAACAGTTAAACTAGTTATGTTGGTCCAATCTACTTTGAGGTGAAGTGTATCAATACATCGAAAGAAAGATTTGAAAGAACCAAAACTAGATAAAGGACGAAGCTGGCGTTGCGGAAAAACAAGTGGATATAGAAATGATGAAGATTGAGAAAAAAGTTGCAAGCAGAATTTAATAATAGGTGTAAGAAAGGATGCATCCGCATCAGTTGTTGGGTCCAAAAGTGGCGTTATCCATCGTAGCTGTAAAGCTGAATGGTGAGCAATAGGATCAAGAATACCAAGGCCCCCTTCTTTTCGCGGTCGTGAACATGTTGCAAAGCTAACTGGTGGAAAAGCTTGTTGAGTGACATATTGGTATATAATGGATTGTAGTTGTTGTAAATATGACTTAGTAATAGGTAATATCTGTATACAGTGCCATATTTTGCTTAGTAATAGAGAGTTTGAAACGAGACCACGACCTTGGATGGATAGTGACCGGGATGATAGCATTTGAGCATAAGAAACAGTTTTATCCAAAAGAGCATCTAGAAAGTATTTTAATTGAGATTTAGAACTTGAAAGTGGAAAACCAAGATATATAACTGGATGGGGAGAAGAGGAATCATGTCATCCCCCAATACCAGCCCTAGTTAGGGCGGCAATCCAAGATAATTGTCTCTTACCTGAAAGAGACATTGCCATTGTTTTTTCTCTATTAATCTTGCCATTCGATGCATTATTATAAAGCTGTATAAGATCGAGTAAAGCTAGTAGTTCAGAAGGACGAGATAAAAAGACTGATGTATCATCAGCATAAGCAAGATATTTAAGTGGTGGTGGTGTACTGTCAGGAATGTTGGGTATATTACGGCGAGGACTGGCAAAAGTGAACCCCTTGATCATTGGATGAGAGTTAATTGCTCGCAGAAACGGTTCTAGAACGAGATTAAAAAGAAGAGGTGACAGCGGATCTTCTTGGCGTAAACCTCTCCCTTGATGACATGGAGTTGACAAATACCCATTCACATTGATACAAAGCGAAGTATTAAAAAATAAAGAGGAAAGATTATTAGCCAGTGTATCTGGAAAGCCAAATAGAGTAAAAATAGAACGTAGATATTGGGGATGAACCCTATCATACGCTTTTTCCATATTGATAGCTAAGGCGATTCCAGGGATGTTGTAATGGTGAGCGATATCTATAATAAGACGAGTGGCCAGACCATTATCAGCTATAAAACGTTGAGGTAAAAATCCGGTTTGTTGATTCTGTATTATTTGTTGACAAGGGCCAATGAGGCGAGTGGTTAATAATCATGTGAAGATTTTTCCATCCGTACATGAGAGTGAAATAGGTCGCCAGTTTTTTAGAAGTATAAGATCTCCTTTCTTTGGAAGAAGAGTAACAACAGATCTTTGCCAGGTAGGAGGAAAACGACTATATTTGGAGGCTTCATTAAGTACTTGAAGAAAAAGAGAGCGACAGCCAGGATGGCGAAGAATGACTTTGAGAATTGTATAAGGAATACCATCAATACCTGGGCTACTGTGGAAAGGTACTTTTTTTAAACATGCAGTAAGATCATCATCATTCCAGTCACTAGTCAGATATACACAGTCATTGGCGGATAATTTTGCAGAAGATGGGGTAGAGCGAAATAGTTCATTAATATGGTGGTCTTGTACAGGAGTGGCAGTATAAAGCTGATGATAGTACTAATGAGCACAATCCAAAAGATCATTATTATTATGTACTAAGAGACCTTCCTGGGTCTGTAAAGCTGTTATGTTCTGACGTTGATGTCGTTCCCAAAGACAGCGATAAAAATATTTATTTGAGCGTTCACCCAATTCACGCCATCTATGACCTGATCGAAGGGCAAGGATGTTTCCTTCCTGATCAGTGACCTGGTCAATCTCTTTTTCCATACTGGCAAGCTCATGCTGTAGTGTGTTACGAATAGATCCAGTATGTTCGGAATTGGTGATAATTGGTGTATTACAAGTAATATAAGAATGTTGGAGTTGTTGTAACTGACGGTGTGATCGACGTAGTTGTTGTAGGTGGCGTTTTGTTTGAGCATGTTGTTTTCATGAAAAATCTTTAGCAAACATTTTGACTTGACTTTTGAGGTGGTCCATTGGAGGCAAGCATAAGTGGAAGGTAAGTGCTTCATGCCTTCATTAAGAAAATGATAAAGTTTATCACGAATATTGTTATTATCTGCCAGATAAGGATTAATTTTCCATATGCCTAGGCCAAATTGCTGATCAAAAAGATGTAATTTGATAGAGACAGCATGATGGTCAGTTCGATTGGAGACAAAAGATATTTGGGGGGATTTAGCGCGAGCAATTAAATCACCAGAAAGTAAAATGAAGTCAATATTAGAGGTGCCTTGATGACCAAAAAAGGTTGGAGCATGCATGATATGGGGCTCCTGTGCAAAAGGGTCGAACCAGGATTCATGTAGCCACTGTGTCCAATGGCGGTTGATAAGAGAATGACGATGAGTAGAATGGAGATTATAATTAAAGTCGCCTAATATAATATTACATGAGACGGTTTGATGAAGTGAATTGAAAAGAGAGTATAATTGATTAAAAAAAGGTGGTTGATCAATGCGTTGAGCAGGTGCATATATGACATAAATAGTAATAGGGGAGAAAAAATGTTGTCGATGAGTAATGGTGGCTGCAAGAATACGACCATCAATGGATGACCATAATGGTAAAATGAGAAGGTTTTCATTAAAAGAAACTAATCCACAGTGTTTAGTCCAAGTATTGAAGGCTTCATGGAATGATAAATCAAAAAAATGTTGTGTTTCTTGGAGTGCAATGATATCATATGACCGAGAACGAATTTGATGAAAATATGGTTTGTGTTTTTGTGTTTTTGTGTTTTTGTTTTTTTAAGGCCTCGAAAATTGAGTGAGGCAAATGTTAAAAGTGGTGGTTGATTGTTTTCGTTCATCATTATAAATGTTGGAGATTAATTATTGGCACGAGTCGTCATTCCCTGTTGACAAAGAAATAATCTCTTTGTTGGGAGTTTGTTGACTATTGTTGTTCAGAGGATGTTGTTCGACTGGACGAGAAGATCCCAAGTTGACCTGTTTTTGTTTATCCTGGCGTTTCTTACTAACTTTTTGTTCTTTAGGCTTAGTACTGCCAGTACGATGTGGGCGTCGGGTTATCAGGCTTGGTCGTACTGAAGAAGATTTAGGTGTTGAAGCGAGATCCATTATAGTGTCATCTTCACTATCAGTCTGTGCATCAATCTCATCATTATTTTCTATGTCAGTCGAATCACTATCAAGTGCACTATGACTATCGTCGGTCTTTTTTTTTGTTTTTGGTGGTTGTTGATGACGATGCCCATTTCCTTTCTGTTGTCGTTGTTGTCGATGACGAAGCTCGAATCCTTTTCAATGCTGTTGCTGCTGATGACGATGCTCTTTTCCTTTTTATTGCCGTTACTGTTGATGACGTTGCTCGGTTCATTTTTATTGTCATTTCCATGAGTACCGCTACTGTTATTATCTGTGTGTTGTATCCAACACATATTATTCATAAAGATAATTATTTGTCATTCTAATTATTAAAGTATAGCGTATCTTTAATTATGCTTTGCTGACATTTCGTGTATTTCCCTATTTGGACCATGATTTATAAGAACACAGAAGTCCGTCTTCTATAATGATATAAGGTTACAGCTGCGTAGATATATCATATCGTCAACCGCTCAAAGTCTAATCTTAATATCATTAATCTTATATTCATAATTCACACGGCCATGACAAATATAAATCTTACGTATACACATATCAATATATCCCACTGATAATAAGATTCATATAAATAGAGATAATATTTTATTTTAATAAACTTCAGTTCAATTATTGTTCTTTTGGGTCTCGTTGACTTATTTACGTCTCTTTTATTTTATTATATTTGATTGATATAACATTTTTTTCAACGAATTCCTCGTTTTTTTATCTAAATCTCTATTCTCATTCTCATTTATATTTTTATATAAACACACACACACACACACACACACATTTAATTTTTTTTATCCATTTACCTTATTCTTAATCATATGTCACCTCAAGAAAAACTCTATTCCACTGTATCTCCTGTTGTTCCTAGAAATCATCTTGACGATGATATGATGAGTGAATCTGGCTCTGCTGTATCGGTCACTACTTCTTCCCGTATGTCTCCTAGGATCGCCAAATTAGTTGCTAAGATTGCTTTCTTAGAAGAAGAAATGGTGCGAGATGATTTGTCAGAAGAAGATCTGGTCAAGGTTCAAAAGTTGTTTGCTATCCATGCTAACAGTCTCGATATGATGTTGGGTATCCAGAAGAAGTTACTAAAAAGGATAAGGTGCTGTCACCACCTCATCATCAAGATTAATTGTTCCAATGACTTACCTTATTACAATGGACAGGTAATGTCCATGACAATTCCAAGACCTGTTTGCCTCCATTCACGAATGCCTCGATCGTTTCGAGGATATTATGAATCGTACGGTCAAGACATTAATGTCAACTGGTGCCGTTGCTTCCGCGTATGTTGTCCCCTGACCAACGTTCTTGGTTTATTGACAATCTTAAACCACATGCTGCCTTGGATTGGTCTTTCGCCGAAAACACTTTAAACAAGTATGGAATCCAAGATGCTGACCGTCAAGCGCAGTATATGCAAGAGCTGTTCTCGTTGAAGATGGGTCGGGATGATTCGGTGGAACAATACACGACCATTTCCACAAGCTGCGTCGTGAAGGGGTTGCGAGGATAACCGAATTATGGCCGCTTTATATATAAGTCTCTGTTACCAGAATTAGCTCAACACGTGACGTTGGGTCAAGCTCACTTGTCTCCGGACAAACGCGCCACCATTGACCATGCTGCCAATCTTGCTCGTCGCTCTATGGTAATGTCGTCCATTCAAAACACAGCAAACAAGTTGCTGCGGGTTCTGACTCGTCTGCTGTTTCTGCTGCTGCTGGTCCCTCGCTTGCTGTTTCCGGCAAGAAAAATAAAGGAAAGAAGAGAGCTGACGCCAAGCACTGCCGTTTGCATGGAACAGGTCGTCATTCCTCTGAAGAATGTCGGCCTTGTCTTCATTACAGACTGGTGGTAATGCTGGTAAGGTTGCAAAGTTTGCTGGTTCGTCGTCTGGTGCTCGTGCTGCTGGTTCGTCTGCTGGTTCGTCTTCTTCCGGGAAGAAAAACTGTTTCAAGTGTGGCTTTGTTCCTTGGAAACAAGGTCATGTTTGTGAGGTCAATCATTTGGCAATCCGCTCTGCCTCTCTCCTCCAATCACCACCATCATCATCTTCGGCTTCTGGTTCCGTACCAGTCACGCCACCACCACCATCATCATTGCCTGTACCCGTACAGGATGATAATTCTGTTGCTTCGGTCTGTCCGAATTTGGCTGCACCTGCTGCTGTTCCTCCTGCAAATGAGGATACATTAATGTCTGAGGTTGAAGAATCTCTTGTTAAAGCCTGCTTTAATTGTAAGTCCAATCATTCTCATGATTTTACAAAACATCTTTTCAAAAATACTAAATCATACTATGTACCAATTACCTTAGAGGGACATGACATTTTTGCTTTGTGGACCCCGGTTCAACATTTACGGCAATTACACCTGGTCTGCGCTCTTCTCTTGGTTTGGAGTTTACCTCTTGTCCCGGCAAGATTGGTATGGCTGCCCCTGGCTTAACATAGATAGAATTGGTTATACAAATAAAACAAAGATATACACAACGGAATTACTGCTTTCCACAATTTTGAAATAATGAATTTAAATTGTTCTGCTGATGTGTCTATTGGCGCTGATTTAATGCCCCACATTGGTATTTATTTAAAAGGGTTAGCATATTGTTGGCACAAACCTTCAATCCCTTCTGTTCCTCAACCTGTTGATATGCCTGAACCAGATAATTCCCCTGCTGGTACATCTGTGGAACATCAACTATTTATGGATAAAATCAAACCTTTTGTACAGGAAAATATAAACATTCCTTCACATGACTTTTGCACTATGCCGGAATCTATGGTTTATTTAAATATTCCTTCTGGTAAAGTTGTTTATCGTCGTCAATATGATTTGCCAAATAAAGTCTTACCTAAACTTCAAGAACAAATTGATGAATGGTTACAAGATGGTATAATCAAATTGCTCCTCCGGGAACTCCTTATAATAATGCTATTTTATGTGTACCTAAAAAGGATGGTAATGGTAATATGACAAAATTACGGTTCTGCATGGATATGAGACCTTTAAATTTATTATTACCTGACATTACACATGATAATCATGAACTTCCTTTAATTCGGGATATTTTCCATAAAATGAAAAATGCATCTATTTTTACTACTCTCGATTTAAAAAGCTGTTTTCATAAATTCCGTATTTTTGAAGATCATCAAAATCGCACGTCATTTACTTTTATGAATAAACAATATTGTTTTATTGGATCGCCATTTGGGATAAAGTTTCTTTCTGCTCATGTACAACGATGTAGGCAAATATTATTTCACGATGTACCATATGTTTCGGTCTATGTTGACGATATCATTATTGCATCAAATAATATGACGCAACATACACATCATGTACAAGAAACGCTTCGTCGCTTATCATCTGTGAACCTTACTGTTAACCATGAAAAATGCTCTTTTGCACAACAATCCGTTTCATTACTGGGTTTTAATATTCAAAGTGGTTCCATTTCTGTTGACAAAAAGAAAATTTCTAACGTTCAAGAATGACCTCTTCCTAAAGATACTACCTCATTACAAAGGTATTTGGGTTATATTAATTATTTACGGAATCATATTCCCGGTGTCCAAATGCTTACCAGCAAATTGGATAAATTGCGTACAGTAAAGAATCTTTCTGAACACTGGACCGATGAACACACCACTGCTTTTAATAATATTAAAATTGCGTTACAATCTGCTCCTATTTTAAGTCAATATGACGAATCGCTTCCACTCAATCTTGCTACTGATGCTTCATCCACTGGAATTGGCAGTGTTCTTTATCAAGTTGTTGACAATCAATATAAATACATTGGTTTTATGGGACGCTCTTTAAATAAAGCTGAACGTAATTATTCTACTACAAAACGTGAACTTTTAAGCATAGTTTTTGCACTTAAACGCTTTCATAAATTTTTATGGGGTCAACCAAAGTTTACTATTTATTGCGATCA
Source organism: Circinella umbellata (assembly GCA_025093555.1). Lineage (NCBI taxonomy): Eukaryota > Fungi > Mucoromycota > Mucoromycetes > Mucorales > Lichtheimiaceae > Circinella > Circinella umbellata. The sequence continues at coordinate 9,521 of JAIWNF010000162.1, read as the reverse complement.
TAAAGCTTTAACATACCTACATACTCAACCGATTGCTAATCCTATGATGGTTACATGGTTCGATACGATTTGTGATTATGACTTCGAAGTTGTTCACATTCCAGGTATTGATAATATTATTCCTGATACTATATCACGTCTTTGGTCTTCGCAGAAGCTGGAGGGGGGTAATATTATACAAAAACAATTATTCGCTTCTACACCTTATTTGGGTGATACTCGCTCTTTACATAAAAAGAACTTTAATAATTCTACACATGTTCAACGCGCCGCTACAATTCGTAATGACTATACTGACTTCATGACTCCGCCTGTTGAAGAACGTACGAACTTATTACAACAAGCTCATCTTCACGGACATTTCGGAATCGATGCTATAGTTGATGAATTACTATAGTCAACATATACACTGGACTTCAATTAAAACGGATGCACAAAATATTGTATCTGGTTGTCCTGACTGTCAAAGATTCACACTCGCAAAACAGGGTTTTCATCCTATGCGTAGCATTTATGCTGATAAACCATGGGATCATATTGCACTTGACACAGGTGACCTTAATTGTACTACTCCAAGAGGAAATAATTATATTCTTGTTATTGTTGATATTTATTCCCGCTACACACTTTTACGCCCAATACCGGACAAAACAGGTCTCACGATCGCAAAAACACTTATTCAAGTATTTGCTGATTTAGGCTTTCCTAAAATCATCCAAAATGATCATGGCACAGAATTCGTAAACGAAGTTGTTAAACATCTTCTTGATAACTGTGGAATCGACTTACGGCTTCTTACTTCCTATAATCCGATGGCCAATGGAGTTTGCGAAACAAAAGTTAAGGCTATGAAAAGCATTATCGTTAAACGATTACATGGTAAAAAAGACGATTGGGATCTTTTCTTACCTGCTGCACAACTGAGCATTAATAATAAAATTGCAAAGTTACACAACAGCCGTCCTTTTTCTCTTTTCTTTGCACGTCAACCAAATTTATGGGAAGACTACAATTATTTAAACTCAACTGAAGTAAATAATAAAATACACTTCAATGACAAACGAGAAGAAAACATGGCTAACATTGTTATACCAGCCATCCGTGATCGTATGGATGCTTTACAAAAAGCCCAGCAAGGAAAATTTTCTAAAAAATTCCGAATTATTAAAGAATTTCCTGTTGGCAGCAAAGTGATGATTCAAAACATGACTCGCCGCTCTAAAACAGACGTTCGTTATGAAGGCCCTTATACAGTTCATGGAAAGAATAAAGGCAATGGCCAATACGTTCTTACTGACGCAACTGGTGCTCTTCACTCACGTGATGTTCCTCCACATCAAATAAAATTAATTTCGCAGGATACCATTGCTTCTGGCGATGACTTCTTTGAAGTTCAATCAATCATTGATCATGAAGGAACACCAGGAAATTATAAATATCTTGTACGATGGAAAGGTTACGGTCCTGATGATGATACTTGGGAACCTATTGAACATTTCAATGACCTTACACAAATTGAAAGATATTGGCAACGTCGGAATCAAGAAAAGATTTCAAACAAAAATCTGAAACGTGTATCACTACCACGTCGATCATCACGCATCAATAATAAACGCAGACGCACTTAAATATGTCTTTCTCCAAAACTTATTTTTTCCCAACTATCGACCCATGGGTTTTTAACTGGAGTTTTATCGATATATACTTTTATCAAAGACAAGTGCTTGCATCTATCTTATTTAACGGTTGTTCCAACCTAGTGGGGGGTAATGTTGTATCCAACACATATTATTCATAAAGATAATTATTTGTCATTCTAATTATTAAAGTATAGCGTATCTTTAATTATGCTTTGCTGACATTTCGTGTATTTCCTATTTGGACCATGATTTATAAGAACACAGAAGTCCGTCTTCTTTAATGATATAAGGTTACAGCTGCATAGATATATCATATCGTCAACCGCTCAAAGTCTAATCTTAATATCATTAATCTTATATTCATAATTCACACGGCCATGACAAATATAAATCTTACGTATACACATATCAATATATCCCACTGATAATAAGATTCATATAAATAGAGATAATATTTTATTTTAATAAACTTCAGTTCAATTATTGTTCTTTTGGGTCTCGTTGACTTATTTACGTCTCTTTTATTTTATTATATTTGATTGATATAACAAGCAATATTAGACAATATTTTATACATTGTTTCGTACTAACAGATATGAATAGGAGTCGTATGGGTTTATCTAGCCAACGAGGAGCTTCGCCGACACCAACATTACGAACTCAAGGGTCATTTATGTCTATGTAAGTTATGTATGAGCACTTGTTAAACTAGATGTATTAAAAGGTTTTTTTTGTAGCACCAGTGATCATAACGAATCAAATACCCAAGATCAAATGTGAGTAGTAACAAAAACTTAGTAGTATGTTTAATAATGTTTCTAATTGGAACTTCTTTTATAGGCCACTACCACCATTAATTTCTCCATCTGTTCCTTCACCATCGCCATCATCATCTACAATTCAACAACTACGATCCCATATACCAACTACGCATGAATCTGAACAGCCTCCTCTCACTACTTTTTCATCCACCTCTTCCGTTCCTTCTCCTGCTCCTACTCCTGCTCCTACTCCTACTCCTACTCCTACTCCTACTCCTACTCCTACTCCTACTCCTGGCCCCTCTTCTGCTCGACGACTGAGGAAGCGTGTAGCTTCTCAGTCATTCCCCAAATCAACTCGCGAACGCCCTCCACCCCAACAATGATATATGATATATAATATGAACAATATGAACAATATGATTTTAACAATAAAATATTTACAATAACATTTATGATTTATATGATTAATTTCTCAAGTTTTGATTGGATTATTTTTGTTACACTGTTTGCCAAAAAGAGAATTACCCTACTGACTTTCAAATCACAAGTTCCGGAGATTGCGCAGTTTCCGCAGATCCCGGAAATGTCCCATAGTGATTACTATATATTTTCGCTTCAAAATAGAGCTACATACAATACTTTAAGTATGTATTTCGCTTTTTTTGATGATAAATGGAATTTAGTTAAAAAATTACCCTTGTTTTCTTTATTATAGTTGTTGGCTGCATATAAAAATTTTATTGTGCCACTTAGGGAATATATATTCCACAAAAGCTCCAAGTTTTTCCAAAAAACGTCCAATTCCAGAATAGCTATTCACAACCAAGGGATGGAATATGTATGTTGATGTAAGAAAATAGAAGCAGGAAATAAAAAAAGAATAAGCTCAGCTTATTATTAATGTGAGACGTTGTCGAGTATCATGCATGGCAAACCACACCCCCTTTTATATTTTTTCTAGTTTCCCTTTTTTTTATTTTTTTCTTATTCAAACTATTGCCACATTGTCATCAAAACTAAACGAAAAAAGTCAATAATAACGTGCTTACACAAAGAAACACAAAGAGTACACCAATCTGTAAAACTCCATGAGTTATTCATAAACGTCATATCACAATCATCCAGACACACAGTTCAAACTCAAAAATTCCTCTTTCGAGTGAACTATCAGATTGTACAACCAGGTCTGCAGTACTAAACTCACAGCAACAGCAACAAAACCATCAACAACAGGAAATAGATACTAGTAGCCCGACTGACTCTCTTAGTCAAAATGATTAGGGACTTATTAGCTCCTTTGTATCCACCCCTGATACAGAGACAAGGAATTCTACCCAACACTAGGCGATGGTTCCATCATCTATTCTTGACCGCATGAATATGCTTGAACAAGAACAAAAAGTGCAAGCTAGAGAATTACAGTACATGCAAAAGCTAATTGAAGAAAGCGAAAAACTTCACACCGAACTTACAGAAGCTAGATCACAGATCACCAAACTTCAATTGGCAATCTCTTCTGATATAACACCAATTACTAAACCTTCAGACAATCCCAACACCAACCTACTCATGACTGGTACAGTTGAATCAAGACATGCACCCTCGTATGAAGAATGGGAACAATGTAAACTTGAGCTGGAAGAAAAGAAGAAAAATAACCAACTCCAAGACCAACTCTGACAACATAAGCAACTTACAAAGAAAGATCAACAACAAAAACAGCCGCTGTCAAAGCACCAAAAACACCAACTGAAAGCTACACCATCATATGCCAATATGACCAGTAAAAATGTAGTACCAAAAAAGAAAGCCAATATACAGCCCCCTTCTGAAAAGCTCCTCAAATGGGCACATCGCATCTTTCAATAAGCTTCTGATGTCAAAGGATATACCATTGTGTATATACCATCCCTAAACAGAACACTCCACAGTGAAGTTCATAAAGCACCACGGTGTAACCCTTACATAAACAACTTTTCTTATTTTTTATTTTTATACATGAATATTCAGAATCGTAATCCTTAAACATCAAAAAGAATTGAGTCACATTTAACGTCCATCTAATGAAATTTTCCCTGTCACAATTTTTATTTGTTTTTTGGACAGAAAAACAGAAATAAACCCTTATTAAGTCTTACTATTATATTCTTAGTTCTATTGTTTTTGGTGTGTTGTGTTTACTTAAGGAATTATCGTGTCATATCTACTTAGGTGCAAAAGAAAATTATTATGCTGTGTTTGATAGTGATGATTTCCACTGACGCGAATTGTTCACTTGTAAAAAAACAATCTTGTAAAAGAAATATATTATTTTGGTCTCCCCCAAAAAATAGTTCTTGCCAATTTTTATTGGAAACCGGACATTGGATGTGACTTAATTCTTTTTGATGTTGAAGGTAGTTCATTCAGAATAATTATTCATATAAGAATATTCTCATTTCTATTACCTTTTACACGAATCAATCTATTGTACAACAACTTAATATAAATATCCCCCCAATTAATTAATTAAACAATCAACATGTAATAACTGTGCGACATTAAACAGTTGCTGCAGATTTAACTGCGTAACATTAGAAAGTTACTGCAGAACAATTGTAAAAGATATATAAACCCCAACTTTCTAAACCAAATAAAATTATCAATTTGAAGCTATATCAACTTTATTTTAAGTTTATTTTCTATTGATCACTCAACACCATATATTGGGTTGTTTTATTTATTTTGTCTTAACTAAGAGATTATCTTAAAATCCTTATTTTATTTATTTTATATATTTATTTGTTGACTACATATTTAAAGTAGTATTTGAATTTAATAGCAGCTGAATTCACATTATAAAGACTCAATACATACAGACATAATATCTCTATACTAGATTTGATTATACTAAAATCATTATCGCTTAACACATATTATCTCAAAAGAACTTGAGTTATCTTAATAAACAATTACGCTGTAATATATGATAATATTACTGGTGCTCACTATAAAAATACATAGACATCTGTTGTAGCTGAATAAATATATCTACTTATAAAATTTAATATAAAAACACCCACACTGACTATAACGGTTACTAAACATTGCACATGAGTGTATCATCGATATTCATTTCCCAGCTCATAGTGTTGTCGGTCTCTTGATACATGCTTCATATGAGAAGGAATTACGTGCCCTATTATCACAAGCTAAAACAGTTGACATATGCCAAATATAGTAATTCTTAAATTTGTTTTTTATTTATTTTTAAGTTATCAAATTTATAAAACTTTTTACTCAATATCCATATTATTTTTTAATTTATTTTTTATATTACTATTTTCAATCTCTTTAATACATTCATTTGATGATATATATGTATATTCATATTTATTACCATTTGATGATTTTATGATAATTTGTATTAAATTATTTTTTCTATATTTAAAATTTACATCTGTTATTTGATATTGATATTTATTATTATTAAATAACTTTGAAAGAACAAAAGATCTTTTTATATCTTTAATAAACTTTTTGTTTAAAAATGGATTATCTGCCATGATAATATTATTCTTAATAATTATTTTATTATATATAAATAGATTCAATTTTTTTAATCTTTTAAAAATTGTTTCCATATATTATATTCTCGAATTTTTCTTCTCTATTAAAATTCTTTTAAATGTAATATAATATCTTTTTTATTTCTATTTCTAGGAATAATACTTTGCTTTAATCCATTCCAAGTACCTTCTATTGTATTAGTATGTACTTTTGTAATTGGATCTTTAAAATACTTTTTATGATTTACAGTTTTATGTTTATATCCTATATTCCTTAAATTATTATATCCTTTCCAGCTATCAGTATAAATAGTAGTACCTTTCTTAACATATTTTTCAATAATTTTATCAATACCATCAATATTTCTCTTTTTAATTGGTACTAAAAATAATTTTTTATTCTCATTCTTTATTTTATTCTTTAATATACTTCTTTCAATACCTCCAATAATCCATGCACCTTCAACTCTCTTTCCTTTATTATTTTTTCTTTTTGCAATTTTTGTCTCATCGATTTCAACTATTTTATTTCTACCTCCAATTTTTCTATTTCTATTAAAATAAACTTTATCTTTTAAATATTTTCTAAAAAATTTATTATAATTTGTTACTGTATTTCTATTAATTTGTAATGTTGCAGCAATACTACTACATGGCATCTTTAATAAAAAGTAATTTAAAATATGTAGCTGAATATTTAATGGTAATTTCATTTTTGAAAATATAGTACTTCTTAATGGGGAAAAAGCTTTATGACATTTATAATTTTTACATCTATATACTTTTATATTTAAATATAATTGAGTTTTAGACCCACAATATAAGCATTTATCATATTTATTTATATATTTATTATCAATTAAATATAACAATGCTTTTTCTTCACTATTAAAAATTTCTTTCAAATTAATATATGGTTCAGTAAACATTTATATATTTATATATTTCCTTTTATTATATTAAAAAAATTCAATTTTTCTTTTTTTGAATTAAAGTAGCTGAGTTTAAGAATTGTTCTGTCAATTATCTTAGGATACATCTGGATAATTTTAACCCCACTGCATCTTCCACAATTGGTGACCCAGAAGTCTTAAAAAAACTGAACAAAAACAAACGTGCAACAGAAACTAAAAAACTTCATCAAGAATGCATGCTCGCTATATGCTTATATATGCCCAAAAAACATGTAGGTGTCACAGTCCTTTGTTATTTTGCATCACTTCTAACTGAAATCCATTACATATAGAATAAGAATACTGGAATAAATTTCAAGAAAAAAAATCTAAGCCTCAACACTGTAGTCGTCAATTCTTAGTCTCATCTAATGATGCTCACCAGTTGTTTTCAGAAAAATCTGTAAACATGAACAATGGATCGAAATTGATGGAAGAAGATAATCAATGATAAATAGACTCAAAATTGGTCTATTTAATGCAACTAGTGTTGAAAAATCACTAGATGAAATTATTACTTTTTGTACTTCTAACATAGACATTATTCTTCTTATAGAAACATATCTACTCTGTGGGCGGTTTTATACTGACTGGCTTCAATATCACAATTATGTAACAAAAAACGAATCTCAACCTCCTGGCCAAGGTGGTCTTTCTCAATGGACAAGTTTACAGCTCCTGGGTTTATACCAACTGTTTACGTCCTATTCACATTAGTTCATCTATTGGTGCTGCTCTATGGTTCGATCCTACTGCTGCTCATGCTATGGAACATCAAGAACTATGAAATTCTGGTCATCTTACTATGTTGTTCGAGGATGTATAACAATCTGGTGATGGGGTATTGTTATAGCCATAAATAGTAGTGACTCTACTTTTCCTTTTTTATCCATTTGTGATACTTCTTTTGTAAATGTATTTTATTTTTATATTGCCACATAGTTAATCCTTATCACTGTCACATCATCATAACAATCATTCGAACACATAGTCAACCCTCAGTCATGAACACATATATTATCATTAGTAGTTTATTATATTTTATTAATAGTTTAGAAAATATATAAATACCCCTTCACATCTCTCATAATAAAAGGGCATCTTTCAACTTATAATTTATTCTTTAATTATCTTTTGTTCTATTCTATTTCTAATTGGCTACGGTGTTATCTGCCAAAATATATTATGACAAGAACTACAAGAGAGAATATAAATACAACGGATAATGTAACCACGAAGACTAATATAACCACACAGGTAAGTATAACCACACAGGAAAAGACCACAAAGGTAATAGATAAAATGTAGGGTAGATAAAAGATGTCTTTTTATTTAATAAAATATTCTTATAGCTATATGTTTTCTAAACTACTACAGATGATAATAATAATAATAATAGTAATACTGTGGATGATAATGATAATAGTGAATAATATTAATAATAATGTTACTGCAGATGATAATGAATAAAAAGAGAGCCGCAGTAAAAAAGCATAATCAGTATTAATGTCATAACTAAAATATCTAGTACTACCTTTCATCTTGTAATTATTAATCAGTTATTTTTAATACCGATTATACTTCTTTTTATTGCAGGTTTGCAGCTTCTTTTCTTATTTCTTACTATATCTGCAGTAATATTATTAATATTACTATCATTATCATTCATAATATTATTATTATTATTCATCCACAGTAGTTAGAAAATATATAAATAGTCGATTATTTTATTAAATAAAAAACATCATCTTTTATTACTTATATTTTATTTGGCTTGGTATTGTTCCACCATAAAAATGTTATGACATTAAAAATAACTGATCAATAATTACGACACAACAAAAATTTAAAAAATAAGCTCTCAGACCGGGAATTGAACCCGGGTCTCCCGCGTGACAGGCGGGGATACTGACCACTATACTATCTAAGAATGCTTCTTTTTGTCGCGTCTGAAGCGGGTTTTACTCCTAGTTCCGCGTCAGCTTCAAACGTGACGGCGAAGCGACGATTCCAACCCAGGAATCCGGGTCGTCGCCGGGTAAATACTTCTGCCTAACGTATTTACCCGTTATTCCCTTTTGCTCCCCTATCCACGTTTTATCTTATTTATTATTATTACCTTCCACGTTTCCTCCCATTTTTAATATTGTTCTCTTTTACGATATTATGGAAGATCATTTTAATGATCTATAATTTATTATTTTTGTATTGCCTCTCATTGATCATATTGATCAATATTCTGTTTTAATTTATTTGATTTCGTTATTTCTTAATATTAGCATGATAACGATCATGCGGTTTTGCATAATACTATTATTTAATAATATTATCGTTTCATATTCTTATTTGAAAATATTATTATTTTTATTTTTGTTTTTATATAAATACCATTCAAAATAATAATAATAAAAGAAAAGAATCAATTAACGAATAAACGAACTTATCAACGGAATTATCAATTAGTCTACTTGTTTCTTATTTTACTTCCTCACCTTCTTTATAATCATTTCCCTTGTGGCATAATTTATTGTGTTTCATCTACCGAAGAATCCTGGTTATTACTATTAACGTTAAGGTGCGGCGATTAGTCATATAAATTTACAACGGATCTGACAT